>OU343221.1:14900683-15088412 GCA_910596185.1 Chrysanthemum makinoi | reverse complement strand
TAATTTTAATGTAATTCGTGTTTAACGCTTAATGTACTTGGTGTTTTAATGTTAAATGTGATATGTATTTTAATAAATGAAGTATTTGTTTTAGTTTAGGGGTTGAAATTGAAAATATGAAATGTTAATTGGTGTTATTGATGTTATGGGATTTTGGTTTTGGGTGTTTTTCTTTGAGGATGTTAATGTTAAATGTTAAAGCTGATGGCGCTGACGTGGACTATGTTTTGGTGTTATGTTTATGAATGGGAGTGCTCTAAGGCTTATCATACCTAAAATTACTAAAGGGTGCGTTTGGTATCTTTGAATGAATTACTATAGGTGTAGGTTTGAGAATAAAATGGAATGAAAATGGGTATGTAGATATCACTTTTTATGGGTATCGACATACCCACCAAATCATACTTTATATGAGGAAACCCACTATCATGGGATCCCTCATTCTATTGTGATGAGCCCCATAACCAATCAAACAACATTAATCATTTTCAAAATCATAGATTTATTCCCATAGTAAGATACCAAACGCATCTTAAAGTTTTTAAAAATTTATCCTAACTTACTATAGTTTTATTTGGTTCATTCCGTTACTGAAATTTGAAACTTTGTTTACAGTTATGAAGTTATAAAAATATACATTTTTTGGTTACTAAACTTACAACATGCTTTCACTTAGTTTACTCAACTTATCAAAAATAAACTTTCAAAGTTACTCGGACTAACTGATTTATCGAGTGTATTCTTCCAAAGTTCAAGAATCTAAGTGAACAAAATGAAACTATAGTAACTTAAGACAAATATTTGGAAAACTTTAGTAACTTTTCTGTACCATAACCCTTTTTGTAATTCATAAATTAAAACAGCGTGTTATTATAAGGGTTTTAGCCCCACATAGCCACGTACTTTGCTTTATACCATTTTTGTACATGTACTTTTTTGTTCCACATAATATAACGTACTTTCCGTTTTGTGCTACTTTGTTTTACAGAAACGAGTTATAATCCTACGTAGACATGCCACGTATGATTTCCACTTACAATAAATCTTTGAGTTAATTACATAAATGGTCCTTATGGTTTGCAATGTATCACGAATTTAGTCCCTAAATTTTTTTTTAACTATTTTCTTATGCTTTTATACGTTTTCATCTTTTTTTATCGTTTTTTGTCCATTTTTTACGTTTTCTTTCATCCGTTTTTATATATTTTCATCCGTTTCTATATGCGTTTCACATCAATTTGTATCCGCTTTTTTTTTCCGTTTTTTATGCTTTCATATGTTTTCATTCGCTTTGCACTTTTTGTCCTTTTTATATGCTTTTCTCCATTTGTTATGTTTTCATCCTTTTTGCATGTTTTATATTTTACATATGCTTTTACATGTTTAATACATTTTCTTACCTTTTCATACGTTTTTACTGTTTCTTATGTTTTCATCGTTTTTCGTGCATTTTCATCATCGTTTTACATTTTAAGTTTTCTTACTTTCTCATACGCTTTTAACAATTTTCTTATGTTTTCGTATGTTTCGCCCGTTTTTATATGTTTTCATTTGTTTACCGTTTAGGCGGCCGTTTTATACGTTTTCATTCGTTTTCTTATGTTTTCATACATTTTCGTTTGTTTTCTTACTTTTTCATATGGACAAAAACGTATTAAAACGGCTGTAAACGTATAAAAATGGATGTAAGCATATAAAAACGGACGAAAACGTATAAAATCGGACGAGAATGAATAAAAATAGATGAAAACGTATAAAAACGGACGAAAACGTATAAGAATATTAGAAAACGGACGAAAATGTATAAAACTGATGTAAACTTATAAAGACGGACGAAAACGTATAAAACGGACGAATACGTATAAAAACGGATGTAAACATATAAAGACAGACGAAAACGTATAAAAAGGTAAGAAAATGGACGAAAACGTATAAAAACATAAAAAAACGGACAAAAACATATAAAAACGAACAAAAACGTATAAAAACGTAAGAAAACGGATGAAAACGTATAAAAACATACGAAAACATATAAAAACAGACGAAAGCGTATAAAACATATGTAAACGTATAAAAACGGACGAAAACGTATAAAAATGGACGAAAACATTTTTAGGGACTAAATTTGTGATACCCAGCAAACCACAGGGACCATTTATGTGCTAAAATATTCCACTAGACTTATCCGGTAAAACATCACTTTATCCGGTAGCCCGTACTTGCACGTACCAAAGTAGCACAAAATCTAAAAGTACGTTACATTAAGTGAAACAAAAAATATATACATACCAAAACGGTACAATCTAAAATATGTTGCTATTTTGCGGCTAAAAACCCTATTATAAAAAAGTCACTAAAGTTTGTGTGAAATTTGTCATAAGGCATTAAAGTTCTAAAGCTGTCATTCATGTTACTCAACGTCACGGGTTTGTTTTATGTGTTCTGAATCTTTAAAACAATACACTCAGGTCACTCCGGGGGGGCAATCTATTATAGCACTTTCAGTTTTCAAACATTGACACGTTAGGTCCCTGTGGTTTGTAGGGTATCACAAATTTAGTCCATAATTGTCACACCTCGCCAGGGCGGAAACGCGAGTGTAACTTCATGGATATCATCACAACACTTGGCGTCTAAATAGAGAATTTCTATATGCATAATAATAAAGCATTATGTAGACGCAAAGTGCCATAACAATACCCAAAATAAACAAAATTAAACTCCAAAGGTATCTTTATTAAGACGTAAGTTACTAAACGTAAACAAATAAAGCATCACATTCAAAATCCAAAGTAAAGTCATAATCCAAATCATAAAAGATAAACATCTTCAAATGCAACTATGGTATCGCCTATTCGCTTCCTTCTATCTTATCCTTATGGCGCTCACACGAAAATGATGCTTAAAAGCGTCAACATAAAGTTGGTGAGGTTCATAGGTTTAAGACACAAAATCTAATCCTTTCCAACAAGTTATTTGTGATATCAAAACATGGCGGACATAAGATAGCTATCAATGTACTAACATGCAATCTCAACATTAACCATCAACGGGACGGAGCGTGCCCACGATCCAAATTCAACATAATTGGGTAATCATTACCCTCGATCGAATCACACGAACAATATTGGGTAGAGTCACCACCCTCCAATTGGAACCACACAAACGAATAGTGGGTAACAAAGCTACCCTCCAATTGGAATCACACAGAACAACCACACAAAAAGAAACATAATATGCAGTATGCATACAATAACCACTTACAAGTCCATGCACTAATTAAATTACGTAATCACATCAACTTAAAACTTATTTCAACACAAGCATCATTTCCATCCCAAGTTCAAAACAAAGAAAAATGGGACTATGAAACTCAATTGAAAACTCCACAGCTTCAACAAAAGTCTAACACAAATCTAAACAAACAAAAATAAAACCACGTTACACGTGACCAAGCCAAAAACTTAAGTCCATGTAACACACATATGATGGATGTCTAAGGGTTATATTAACCACCATGGGTCACCTCAACTCCATACCCAACACTACTACTCTTTTACACTCACTAAACCCCTTGTTTACTTTTTCCAACAAACGCAGATTTTTGGGGTACTTTCACCCACATAAAATTATGACCAAAAGAACTCCACAACTCACACCAAAAATTTACCATGGTCCCTCATGAGTGTAAAAGCCACTCCCAGAAGGCCATGAACTAAAACACACACAAGTGCCCTATAGAAAATCAAACACCAAAACTATCCAGATTCGGATCTGCGCCACACCAAAAATGTTTTGACCAGAAAATCATACTTGCACAACTAATTAACAGCTATCCTTCGCGTGGGAGTCAAAGAATACATAAAACTCAACTTCCCCAGAAGGTCTACCCTTTATTACACTTTTAGACCCACGTTTTACCTCTTTTATTCTAACCTAAATCTGTCCCGGTTTAACAGCTTTGACACCTTTTCTTACGAAAATCGTTTGACACACTTCCTGGACTCGAAATCAGTCGAGGCCGGACTTTTCGGAAAGCCAACTCTCTGAAATACAGTTTAGAATCAAAAACCATTAGTTAACTCTTTATCATCTATTAGAAAATCTTCGCTTACTACAGCCCTAAAAACTGCCATCACTTAACTCATTAACTCACGCGTTTTAAACCCTAACTCTTACACCAATCATCATAACATCACTAACTAATGACCCTAACATGTCTTACAATATTAAAATACAGATTTTAAGGTAAACCCTAATCCACCATAACTTGTATTACATGAATCAACTCGTTAATTAAATGAATTAGGAATAACTAGACATACATTAAGCTTGTTTTTCTTCAAAATAGTGAAACCCTAACTTTTCTCTTTTTTTCTTCTCTGTGTTGGTCGACTATTCTCAAAAAAAATGGGTGAGGTTGTTTTGGTTTTGTATTTATACTACCCTAAGACCCTTCTAGATAACCTCCTTAGTTAAGAGTTATATTATGACTCAAATTTGTTTCCTTTTCCCAATAAAATCCCAAAAATTCATCCATAAATATACCCATATAAAAATAATAAAAAATTATTTTTTTTAATTATTATACTTAAAACCTTGAGTTTTGCTATTTTATAAAAGCCTATATTGAAACCTAACGTCTTACGATATAAACCTTCGTTTTACGACAACTAGAATAAAAATCATTTCAAAACCTAAGTTTCCAAAAATAAAATTTTCACACTTATTATTAATATAACACATAAAACCAACACACCACGTAACTTATTAGCGGCAAGAACTTGAACGAAACTTGCTACGCAACAATCGCTGAACACAAAAACCATAAAAGTCATTTCCACGTCACCAAGGTGAACGAAATAAAATTAACCAAAACTAACACTACTCAAATTACATCAATAAAGGTTACACAAAGAATTTAGTACCAAAACACACGTATAACCCACATATGACACACAAAACACTTAAGTCACATCAAGCAAAATATATATGGGTCGAAACCAACAGTTAAACTACCCTGCTAAAATCACGGTTGTTATATCATCCCCCCCTTAGAGAAATCTCGTCCCGAGATTTAACTACTCTTCACTACTTTTATCTTACTAGTGTCCAACAAAACTCGCTATTGTTGACCACATGTCTGAAGAACGTACATCTTGAAGCTGAACCTCTCACTTGGACAATTTGGCAAACGTCCTCCTCTTCTTCAACAAACACAATGATAACCAAATCGACAATCTATCCTAAGGAAACGACGCGAACCATGTAACCGTCGAACCAAAATGTACGTATATCAAACGAACTCCAAGGGTTACGAATTATCGACTAGTGCAGTAAACGAATATCGAATTAAAACTAGAAAACACAATGAGGAATTTCACCAATAAAAGTAGACACGGATCAAATGTTCATGAAAACCCCATACAAAGAAAAGATAGAATACACGTACCCATAGAAAATCCACAAGCGTACCACTACAAAAGAAACACTTGATGAACCAAATACATATCAAGTTTGGTAAATGAGAACCATATATAGTTCTTATTCCAGTCCGACCTTACCCAAAAAAAAAATGAATATCGTTTTCACAGAACATACCTTAAACTTATACATTTTTTTTGTAAAATATACAAATCATTTTATGTAAGAAAATCATTTCAGATATGTTAAGTCACTTTAAATATAATTTTCTTAAATTCCATATTAGACATAGTTTTTATGACATCAAGAGTTAATTATAGAAATATAGTATCTCACCTTACTTGTTTAAGATATTTAAATCGTGCTTATTAAGATAGTAAAATAAATAGACTTTCATAGCAAAATTGTAGGATGTTTTATTCTTAATGGATATGTTAATAATAGTTTTGACAATAGACTAATAACACCTTGAATTTATGACATCATTATAACCACTGTTTTTTTTAAGGGACAGTTTTTAGAATAATATCGTCATAAACTCACCAAAACAATCTTCCTAAATGTCTTCAAAATTATTTCATAAAAGATTTTTTTTCACACTTCATTTTCACCATAAAAATAATAATTTCCGACAAATGACCTTGAAATACCCAAAACGAGTTGTAAAATACCATAAGGACTCTAATACAACCTTTTAATCGAATGCGAAAGACATAAAAGAATCACATAATCAAAATAATCATCAAACGAACTCATACCAGTGAACACTCACGCAAATACATTGCAAACCAAGCGAAGAACGTAAAGACTCATTCGTACAACGATCAAATTAAGATCATAGAAAAACATCGATACTAACAGTCGCAAAACATGTCAAAATCCAATTGGCGTGTAAATGATGGATTAAATATCTGCACCAACTTGTCACGAACCAACAGTAGTCGAAGAATACTATAATATTCATTTGAGGAATGAATGCAAGGAATAACCAAAGAAGCGAATCCGAATGACCAACACCTATCACGACGTCGAATAGGAAGGATAGGGCATCCGTACCAACATGGTACGAGCAGGGGATGCTAACAGAGAGTTAGGTATCTTAGCGAGTGCCTTGCAAGCGAACCAACTTAAATATCACAACATTAGTACCAACGATAATCCGGTATCATCATATGATAGGTAGAATGAAATCTTACCACTTACACACTCTAACATATAACGATTGCCCAAACGGTTAAGAGAATACTTCTCTAACCATACAGCCATCATCAACATGATATCACATAACATCTACCACAACATATAACAACAAGCATCAATCAGTGCAATCATGGTCACAAGTTCACGTGTGTGATACCCTTATAATTATGTTCGCGACCATAGTTATAAGGCCTATTCCACACGCATAGTTACTTCCAAAACCACACATCTCAATGATAACACACATATACCACATAACACGTAATACACAACATAATCCATGCTATCATACTTGCAAGTCCACTTGTGTTGTGACGCATGTATAATTATGTTGGCCACCATAATTATCTATGCCCCCTTTCACAAGTGTACTCCCTCTTATGACCACACTTCATGCAAACAATCATCTCACATGGAACAATTCCATTGATCACCTAAACCCTATAATCAAAATCACTTGGATAAGATCGATCCAATATTCAGGAGTAATCGTGCTCCAACATGGCTCCAGATGGCAAAAGACAATATAAGAATTCCAAAACAAGACACAAAACAAAAGACGTAGCACAATGTCTCAAGCTCCACTCTCGCACTTGCCTCCCCACTCAAATCGGTGAAACTTACTACTTGCTGCGGACTCCAGATCCGAATCCACATCATTCCATCCAAGCTCCCCTTCATATTTACTCAACCACCCAGTCCTGTTTCCTACACGTTGAGGTAGTCGACAACATGCCAAACCATTCCGTTTCTTTCTTCCAATCCGCATGATCCACAAGTGCATACAAATCACGAGGTTTAGACTGAACCACCTCTCCTTCATCTGAGAAGTGAGGACACTTCCCAGGGTACTTGGTAACGGCTCCATCTCCAGCAGTCACCGTGGTTACAAACCTCTCCACTTCTTATCCATCAACGTTTTCCATAAACATCCTCTCCTTGTCCGAACATGGATACATGCTAGCGAAACTTCGGATTCAACGATTAGTCCGCTTCAACCTACCACTTCTCTTGCAACCGGTAGCAAAGATGATAACCCAACGAATCTTCTTACGCAAGGGAGGTGACATACTAAAATCGACATATACAATATTGAGTATAGGGGACAAAATAGACATCCAAAATCGACGAAACAAATCATGAATTTAGGGAAAATAATCATATAAGTTACCATACTTATACATAGACCCTAATTGCATCTATATGAGGGACTCTTAGGTTATAGTCTAGGTTCAACCACCTACTTCTCTATAACCAAGGATCTGATACCATTCTGTCACACCTCGCCAAGGTGGAAACGCGAGTGTAACTTCATGGATATCATCACAACACTTGGCGTCTAAATAGAGAATTTCTATATGCATAATAGTAAAGCATTATGTAGACACAAAGTGCCATAACAATACCCAAAATAAACAAAATTAAACTCCAAAGGTATCTTTATCAAGACGTAAGTTACTAAACATAAACAAATAAAGCATCACATTCAAAATCCAAAGTAAAGTCACAATCCAAATCATAAAAGATAAACATCTTCATATGCAACTATGGTCTCAGCCTATTGCTTCCTTCTGTCTTATCCTTAAGACGCTCACCTGAAAATGATGCTTAAAAACGTCAACATAAAGTTGGTGAGGTTCATAGGTTTAAGACACAAAATCTAATCCTTTCCAACAAGTTCGCTGTGATATCAAAACATGGCAGGACAGTAAGATAGCTATCAATGTACTAACATGCAATCTCAACATTAACCATCAACGGGACGGAACGTGCCCACGATCCAAATTCAACATAATTGAGTAATCATTACCCTCCGATCGGAATCACACAGAACAATATTGGGTAGAGTCACCACCCTCCAATTGGAACCACACAGACGAATAGTGGGTAACAAAGCTACCTCCTATTGAAATCACACGAACAACCACACAAAAAGAAACATAACATGCAGTATGCATACAATAACCACTTACAAGTCCATGCACTAATTAAATTACGTAATCACAGCAACTTAAAACTTATTTCAACACAAGCATCATTTCCATCCCAAGTTCAAAACAAAGAAAAATGGGACTATGGAACTCACCGTAACTCCGCAGCTTCAACCAAAGTCTAACACAAATCTAAACAAACAAAATAAAACCACGTTACACGTGACCAAGCCGAAAACTTAAGTCCATGTAACACACATATGATGGATGTCTAAGAGTTATATTAACCACAATCGGTCACCTCGACTCCATACCCAACACTACTAACTGCTTACACTCACTAAACCCCTTGTTTACTTTTTCCAACAACCAGATTTTTGGAGTACTTTCACCCACATAAAATTACGACCAAAAGAACTCCACAACTCACACAAAAAATTTACCATGGTCCCTCATGAGTGTACAAGCCACTCCCAGAAGGCCATGAACTAAAACACACACAAGTGCCCTCTAGAAAATGAAACACCAAAACTACCTAGATTCGGATCTGCACGCACACCAAAATGTTTTGACCAGAAAATCATACTTGCACAACTTATTAACGGCTATCTTTCTCATGGGAGTCAAAGAATACATAAAACTCAACTTCCCCAGAAGGTCTACCCTTTATTACACTTTTAGACCCACGTTTTACCTATTTTATTCTAACCTAAATCTGTCCCCGTTTAACAGGTTTGACACCTTTTCTTACAAAAATCGTTTGACACACTTCCTGGACTCGAAATCAGTCGAGGCCAGACTTTTCGGAAAGCCAACTCTCTGAAATATAGTTTAGAATAAAAAACCATCAGTTAACTCTTTATCATCTATTAGAAAATATTCGTTTACTACAGCCCTAAAAACTGCCATCACTTAACTCATTAATTCACGCGTTTTTAAACCCTAACTCTTACACCAATCATCATAACATCACTAACTAATGACCCTAACATGTCTTACAATATTAAACTACAGATTTTAAGGTAAACCCCAATCCACCATAACATGTATTATATGAATCAACTCGTTAATTAAATGAATTAGGAATAACTAGACATACCTTAAGCTTGTTTTTTCTTCAAAATAGTGAAACCCTAACTTTTCTCTTTTTCTCTCCTCTTTGTTAGTCGACTATTCTCAAAAAAATAAGTGAGGGTATTTTGGTTTTGTATTTATATTACCCTAAGACCCTTCTAGATAACCTCTTTAATTAAGAGTTATATTATGACTCAAATTTTTCCTTTTCCTATAAAATCCCAAATTAGTCTATAAATATACCCATATAAAAAATAAAAATAATTTTTTTTTTAATTATTATATTTAAAACCTTGAGTTTTGCTATTTTATAAAAGCCTATATTGAAACCTAACGTCTTACGCGATAAACCTTTATTTTACGACAACTAGAATAAAAATCATTTCAAAACCTAAGTTTCCAAAAATAAAATTTTCACACTTATGATTAATATAACCCATAAAACCAAACACCACGTAACTTATTAACGCCAAGAACATGACGAAACTTGCTACGCAATAATCGCGAAACACAAAAACCATAAAAGTCATTTCCACGTCACCAAGGTGAACGAAATAAAATTAACCAAAACTAACACTACTCAAATTACATCAATAAAGGTTACACAAAGAATTTAGTACCAAAACACACGTATAACCCACATATGACACACAAAACACTTAAGTCACATCAAGAAAAATATATATGGTCGAAACCAACGGTTAAACTACCCTGCTAAAATAACTCGTTACAATAATTTTTTTTATTATATATTAACTATTAATACGTTAGCAAAGTCCGTTTTTATATGTTTTCTTACTTTCTTTTATTTGTTTCATCTATTTTTATACATTTTCACCCATTATTATCGTTTAGTTTGTCATTATCGTTTAGGTCCGTTTTTATATGGTTTTCTTACGTTTTCATATATTTTTATTCGTTTTAATCTATTTTCATACGTTTTTACCGTTTTCATCTGTTTATAAACATTTTCGTCCGTCTTTATACGCTTTCATCCGTTTTTATACGTTCTTCATTTGTTTTCATACATTTTTATCCGTTTTTATCTGTTTTCAAATGTTTTTATATGTTTTTCTTACGTTTTCATACATTTTATTAGTTTTAATCTATTTTCATACGTTTTTAGGTTTTCATGTTTATAAACGTTTTCGTTCATCTTTATACGCTTTTGTCCGTTTTTATCGTTCTTTGTATGCGTTTTCATATAATTTTATTTTCCGTTTTTATACGTTTTTTAAATATTATTATCGTTTTCATACGTTTAAGCCATTTTATCTTTCATATGTTTTTATACATTATAAAACAAACAAAAAGATATAAAATAGATGAAAGCGGATAAAAGCGATGAAAAACGTTTAAAATGGGCGGCGTATAAAAAGCAGATGATAATGTAAAAAATGGAAAAAAGCGTATGAAAATATAAGAAAGTAAGGCTAAAACGTTTAAAAGCGAACAAAACGTATAAAAACAGCGGTGAAAATGGATAAAAAGATGGAAACGTATAAAACAGACGAAAACATATAAAAGTAGACAAAACGCATGAAAATGGCGAAGATAGATAAAAAGACAAAAAAAAAATATAAAAAGCGGATGAAAACATATAAAAATGATGAAAAGGACAAAACGGCGAAAACGTATAAAAATAGACAAAATATATAAAACAGACGAAAACATATAAAACGGATAAAAATGTATTAAAAGCGGTTATAGCGGATAAAACACATTGAAACGGATTATAACGATATAAAACGATATGAAAGCGTATAATAACGGTCAAACTAAAAAAAAAGTGGTCAAGGGACTAAATCCGTAATACTCGACAATCCACAAGGACCGTTTTGTACTTAAAAAATTAGCCACTTAGGATTTTTACCGATTATATCCGATTACCAAAAATATAGTAGCAAATATAACCAGTCGCAAGAAGTTGAGTAACCTGGATGACAACTTTGAAACTTTAGTGCCTTAGGACATATTTCACGCAAACATTAATGAATTCTTTGTATAATAACCTTTAAAAACGAGGTTGCAGGGACATATAAGTTGTAAAATTATTTAAGTACATTTTAATATATAATGGATTAAGACGCAAAAGCTTGAAATATATCTGAATCTAATTTAATGTACTTTTATGTGATTTTACATAAGCTTCAACTTTAACTATTTCGTCAAACAACTTTAAAAATATAAAAGGTATGTTTGGCGCGGAGCGGTGTGAAGCTTTTTGTGCGATAAGCGGTGAGCAATGAGTATTTTGAATTTTGATGGTAGTTTGGCAAAAAACGGTGAGCTTTGCTAAATTTTAGGAAAACCAATCTTCCAATTCATGTTTAGGAAGCGGAATGGTATTGCGACGCTTGCTCAATGCTAATTTTAACAAACACACCCAAACTCTAACTTCTAGCTTATTATATGAGATCTAGCTTTAGCTCCAAGTTCCAGCTCATTTCATCAAACGTCATCAGATTCGTATACAAAATCCATGTTGAAAGTTTAAAATATTTAATGTTTTTTAATATTTGATATATAAATGAGGATAAACATAATTATTCAAAGACTACTCGTTACATACAAATTGTAAAAATAAATTTAAAAATGGAAAAATAAACTCTAGCACAACCACTTTTTTTGCTCAAGCTATGGCGTACCTCCTCTAACGCCAAGGTGACGCTATGACGCCTAGACACGTCGGATAGCACCAAACCATAAGCAAGATACCTTAAGCTCTTAGAAATAATTTTAGAACATGACAATTAATTGAAAAATTAATTTTTTCCCTTCGTGCGTGATTTTCAAGATATCACGTCTTTCCTTTCTTTTTATTATTTTTCTAAAGTCCTATATCCAAAAATCACCTAATTGTCACAAGCCAAATTCTAAAGAGTCAGGTTTTGCTTGGAAGTGTGTTGAACGTGTGGGCTCGTTGTTTATCAAGTTGGTCTTGTTGGAGTACCCTAGTGGTAAGGTTGTAGTATGTGCCAAGAGTAGAAGACTTGATATGACACTACACTAAAAGGGAGTTAGGGCCGCTCCTGGATGAGTCCAAGGTCAGGACAGAACCAGTGAACCTATTATATGCGAGGCGTATGGTGGTCCTTATTGGATTAAGGACAACACACGAGGTCGAATGAATAACTTCATGGCGGTATCGAGCCGGTGGGATGAGGCCAAAGCAAAATTGTTCATGTAGCTCTCCTAAAGTTCTTAAAAGTGTTGGTTGTGCATTTGCGGGAGAGGTCTCTGGGGCGTTGTTGAGAATAGCATGATGCCAAGTTGAGTATACAATGTCGCATTCGAAGGAAGCTAGAAAGAGTAATGTACTAATCTAAATGAGGATGTCGTGCTGCATTTGATCTTAAGTTGCCAAAAGAGTAATGGACTAATTTAAGAGGGAAGGTAGTCTTGTTGTTGGGAGCCAAAGAGTCAAAATTGAATGTCCTTTTAAGACATGAAGTCGGAGTAAGCCAAATTATCGAGGAAAGTCATTCGTCGAGGTGAATGACCATGCGTGAGGTTGTGCATGAATTGGTGGTGGGAGAATGTCACGAGCAAATTAGAAGGTAGGGTTACGCTTGGAAGTGGTTTGAAAGCGTGGGTTCCTGGTTTATCATGTTGGTCTTGTTGGAGTACCTCAATGGTAAGGGTGTAGTACGAGCCACAAGTAAAGGACCCGATATGACACTACACTAGTAGAGAGTTGGGACCGTTCCCTTCATGAGTCCAAGGCAAGACGAAACCATTTAATCTCTATTATACTCGAAGCGAATGGGTGAACCTTATTGGGTTAAGGCTACCACACAAAGTCAATTCGAAGGAATGGTCTGCATCACATAATTCACACAAGTCGATCTCGAATATGATAGAAATTTCCTTATTAATCGATTGAAAGATAGCTAGAGTTCTTTTAATATGCTTATTTTCAGATGGTCTTGGAGCGGTGTGCAATAGGTCCGTCTCACGCCTCCACTTAAAAGGGGCTACCATTTTATTAGTTTTGCACAAATCGTCTAATATTAAACATATATGAGTTATATAATTCAAGTTTATATGTAATTTCTCTTTAATTTACATGTGTAATAAGGCTTTTTCTTTGTTATTGTCTAGGGTCACCGAAAACCACGAGATGGCTCTGCTTATTTTAACAAGAATATATTATGTGTTTGACCATGTCTTAGAAGAAAATATGCAACTTAAAATCATCGTATTGTTCAAGTCCTGCATTTTGCTCTTTTGTAAAAATCGCCCAGCGGCCGATTAATCTCCGCATAATTCTGTCGGTCACTAAGCGCCTTGATTATCATAATCGGCCTATTTAATCGGTTTGGTCAAAGATCGCTTAAAAATCGGTCAAGAAACTGATTAATCGGATAAAATTGGTCTAATCAGATTAATTGGACAAAATCGCTCAAAATCGGTCATAAAATCGCTTAAAAATCAGACAAAATTGTTTAAAAATCAGTTAATAAATCGATTAATCGGACAAAATTGGTCAAAGATCGCTTAAAAATGGTCAATAAACCAAGTAATATTTATGTTTGACTTTGAACGAAGAATTATGTATTATGTTTATATTTGAACACCTGAAATATTTGAGCTTTGATGCACTATGCTTATCTCATACATATAATATAATATAATATCTAAAATTACAATTTTGTGCATAAAAATTATCAATCGATTAATCTCCCCTAACTGCTTGATTAATGCTAGCCCACTGACGCCTCACTAAGCGCCTAACGGTTTTACAACCATGGTTTTATCAAACAAAGTAGACATGTGTTAAGTGATCCAATAATTGTTTGAAACACAATAACATCATGTTGTCCTAAAACTAAGCCGATCAAACCCATTTGACTCGGTTTTATGTCCCAATTTATACTCACACCCCTCCTAAATATATAAAAAAATTGCCAAAAAAATAAAATTTTTGATGCCATTGGCCTTGCTAGTAAGATAACCAAACAAACAAAAAATTTCTCATATACTAAAATTCATCATCAATTTGTTTCCTAGATCTTTAGATATCTGAGTAATATGAGTGTTTTAATCATTCACAAGACGGAAAAAAGTTCTTTGATTTCACTTACTATATAAACATCGATACATTTTATATCCACAACGTACGACATAGATCTAGATTCAATAATGACTCGTGTATTAGGCTCATTCACGCTTCTAGCTATTATTTTCTGTGTGGCTGTTGAGGCCGATGATAGCCCTCTACAAGATTTCTGTGTTGCGGACATGAATGGTCATGGTACGTGGGTTATATATTATTCGTTTATCTTTTTTACATTTTTTGGTTTCGATGTAATAATGAGATTTGTTACAATTGTAACAGTTTTGGTTAACGGATACACATGCAAAAACCCGAGTTGGGTTCACGCCGAGGACTTTTACTATGGCGGGCTACACATGATGGGAAATACCTCGAATCCACTTGGATCTAAAGTGACCCCAGTTTTCGTGACACAGTTGCCAGGACTCAACACATTAGGAATCTCATTAGCACGTATTGATTTTGCACCATTTGGGATTAATCCACCTCACACGCATCCTCGTGCATCTGAAATCTTGACTCTCTTGGAAGGGAGTCTCGAGGTTGGATTTATCACATCAAGTCCTGAAAATCGTCATATTTCTAAAGTTTTGTATAAAGGTGATGTATTTGTTTTCCCGGAGAATCTAATACATTACCAAAGAAATAATGGGAACACAAATGCTATTGCAATCGCGGCTTTGAGTAGTCAGAACCCTGGAGTAATAAGTATGGCTAGTGGGGTATTTGGTGCGAAACCAGAAATATCTACTGATATACTTGCCAAAGGCTACAAAATTGGTGACGACGCTGTTAGTAATATTCAACGTAAGTTTTAGACCGAACACGACTGGAAAATCAGATAATACATATGTTATTCTTTACAAATCAAAGATTGATTCAATTTATGTTTGCATTTCGTTAGTATCTTTTAGGTTTGTAATACTTTCTTGTATTAGAAATGTCTTTACAGAGTTGGCTTTTCTTGTACCGTTTAATTTTAGAAATGAGTCGATAATTTGAACAGAAGGTTGAGTGTCGATATGATTATGATTGTTTGAGTACTCTAACTTTTCGAGAACAATTGGCGATGAAAATGCTGTTTGGCTTATGATTCATAGACGATTTCTATACTTTAAACTGTTTATTATTGTCTTGATCGAGTTGAGCCACATGATCATCACAATGTACTTCGATTATTAACACCATTCCTGTTTTAGGCAACTTAAGTTTTGTTACACAGGATAATAAACACTCTTATAAGCATTCGTTTTACGCTAACTGATAATTACCTTCTCATGATTAGTCGATTTGTGAATTTTAATGTACGTTATAATGCTCGATATATATAAACTATGTTAAAAGATATTTTAGGGTTGGTTCTCTCAACTCATACCATCAAACTTTTACAGCAGTGACAATCGTACCAAATTGATGTACTAATAGTATTATACACTGATGTTCAATCCTGAATCTTAGGTTTATAGAATGAGAAGGCAATGCAAAGTTTAGGAATTGCATGTGTTTGCCAAGATTGAAACGTTCAACATTTATATCATACAAATGATACAATGCATGCAGTGAATAAAAGTTCCTAAAATATGTAATTTTGTGAGATTTGAACTTCTACTATACCATCTTTTATATGAAAACTAATTTGAAAGCTTGAAGAGTAAATCTAGCACTTTTGATTATTAGATAGTGAAAAATGCGTAGATTACCATGCATTATTCAACAACTATAAATAGCTAGAGTACGGAAACCCTAATGGGCCTCCGTCCACCAACACAACTAGGCCGAGCCCTCAAGATCTAAACATAATATTCTTATAGTGGTTTCTTAGCCATTTGCTAGCAGCTAGCTTACTGGCATTATTGTGTAGTTGACTCTTTCATTTTGTTATCCACGGGACGGCATTGACATGGTGATACTATAATCCATTGTGTCTATGCTTTCTTTAATTTCATTATATATAACCTTCAATTCACAGCTAATATATCCCATCATTTTCATGCATCAATTTGATCCATGATTCACAACCAAAATATCACGTTCTTTTGATCAATCTAATGGCTCGTGTTTTTGGCTCATTCACGTTAGCTTCTAGCTCTTATTCTCTCTCTGCGGCCATGGCAGCGGACCATAGTCCTCTTCAGGTTTTTTTTTGTCGCGGACATGAATGGTCAAGGTTGGGTAATCTTTTTATTTATTTCTTTGATATATCTTTATTTGTTTGAAGTTTAGTGTACTGATGTAGACTAAATAACGAGATAACACAAATCAAGCCTGTTGATTCACACGAATGCCAGGATCGATTCTTCCAACAATCGTTGATTCAATAGAATTCGAGGCTCGCAGAAAGCTGCTAAAATTGACTTTTGATATTTCTTTCAACTGATTATCCCACATTACAAAGAAACTCTTAAATAAAGTTAAAAAACTGAAACAGACTCTAAAAACAACGGGCGAAAGTTATTACATAAACAAAGTCCAAAAAACCCCAAAAAATATTAAAATGCAAATAACTCTTAAAATATAGTGTTTTAGGGCTCGAAAGTTTTGTAAACTGACGTGGTCGGTTTACCACAACGTGCTCCTCGTTTCACGATTCGAATCGACTGGTCATTCGCCTGAAACGGAGCCCTGTAGCCCAGGTTATGCCCATTTTAGTGAGGCCCTTTTTGTCACGCGATCTTGGGCCTTTAGAAATATAATGGCCTGTTCATTGACACCTAGGCCCACATCATGTGCTAATTAATAAGTTGTGTTATACAGTTCCAGTGAATGGATACACTTGCAAAACCGCGAGTTTGGTTCAAGCCAATGATTTCTACTTTGGTGGCTTGCACATCATGGGAAACACTACAACATTGACCGGCTACCCAGCGACATTTTGACACTTTCCCAAGCGACATGTCGCTGGGGATTCCTTTCCCCAGCGATATGTCGCTGGGGAAACGTCGCTGGGGAAGCCTCGTCAGGGACAGCGACAATCCCCGGCGGCGACGACGTGGGTCCCACGTAGGATAAATAAACAAATGAATCCCCGGCGACATGTCGCCGGGGAAAAGTAAGCGGGAAAAATTCCCGCCACGTTTTACCATGAAATATTCGGTCAAAATATAAACGTTGAATCCCCGGCGACATGTCGCCGGGGAAAAGTAAGCGATAATTCAGCTGACTTTTCTACGAGACTTCGTGCCACGTAGGATATATTTTTGTCGTTTAGTGAGGAGTCCCCAGCGACAATTGTCGCCGGGGAAAACGTCGATGGGGAAACTGGTAAATGTGGTAGTGAAACACCTCAAATGCATTTGGGGTTGGGCGGACCCCGGTTTTCGCGACACAGTTTCCAGGACTCAACACATTAGGAATATCAATGGCTCGTGTTGATTTTTCACCATGGGGGATCAGACTCACCTCATGTCCTCGTGCCACTGAAATCTTAACCATTTTGGAAGGCAACATGAGGTTCGATTTGTTACATCAAACCCTGAAAACCGTCTAATTTCCAAAGTACTATATAAGGGTGACATTTTTGTATTGCCAGTAGGCCTCATACATTACCAAAGAAACGTTGAGAACATGAATGCAATTGGTATTGCGGTGTTTAGTAGCGAGAACCCTAGCTTGATATTCCGAATTGGTATTTGGTTCAAAACCAGACATATCGACGGATATACTTGCTAAGGCCTTCCAAACTAGTGAAAATATTATCAGTAGCATTCAACTGAAGTTTTAGAGTACCGCACAATATTTTGTAACTAGACAAAAGTTAACTTTTATTGTAATTTGATTATATTTTTCGTGTTGTGATATTTTCATTCTAAAAAGAATCCGGCTGCATAGTTGCTTATCCTATTAGTATCGCCATCCGTCGACGATTACTATTCTCCAATGTGATCTAGTGGTAAGGTATAATCAAGTCTCAGAAGAGACAAGGGTGACGAAACATATTAATTGGATGGTTAGAGAAAAGTCTGAAATGAAACGAGAACACAGGTTACACCACGTACATCTGAGCCAAAAGGCAAGACTTCTAATAATTTGAATAGAGATCCCCTTCGTTTACCATTTCACATTCGCAGATGAATCATTAGTCTGAAGTGAAATTGTCGATCATAATGGATTTGGGCAAATTGAAGTTATGTTTCATGTTTGAGGACCAAATTAGGGTAGGGATCCAGTGAGAAGAATCTTAAAATGAGAATAGTTAGAATTAGCTATAATCACATATTTGAGATGCATCGATTTGAATTAGATGCATCTATGCTATTTTATATGCATCTCAATTAGTTTTGAGAGTGATTTTGAAGTGAAAACGATGCAAAGCAGTACTATTAACAAATTTGACCCGCAGAGGGCGAGAAATACATAGGATTCGCCTAACATGATAAGAAGCATTTAATATATGTATATGCAGCTAATTTTTAGCTATAAAATATATTATGATGCATCTAAAAAATTAGTGATGCATTTAACTCAAATCGATATATCTTTAATGTGTGATTATAGTTATTTCTCATCCTTTTTAGTTTAAGAATTCTTCTACTTTTTGGACGAATATTTCATTTTCCTTTGGGCCTAAAAGTGGACAACCCAGTGTTAAGAGAAAGAGGCCCAACTGTAGTAAAAATAGAATCCATAAGATGATTTAAAAAGGTCATATGAATCAAGTTGATATAAAGTTACTCAAAAGTAAGTTGTCAAATTGGAACCAATCTAAAAAATTAAACCTTCTAAATCAGCTATTTAAAAATCTAAAAATAATACGTAAATTTATAGATCCTTATAGAATATAGATATAATTTTGTTAAATGTGGCTTGTTAGCCTTTGTAGCTCATGTAACAACATGTTAAACACAAAATCTAAAACAAAAGACTGTTTCAAGTATTGACTAGACGGCATTTTATGCATTTTTTTTCACTATATACCCTTACATTCTTGACCATCACATCCAGAAGACATATAACCAATTTCTCATCCTTTCGGTCTATCAATGGCTCGTGTTCTTGGCTCGTTTGTGGCTCTAGCTCTCGTTTTCTCTCGTGGCAATAGCAGAGACCATAGTCCTCTACAAGATTTTTGTGTCGCGGATGCAAATGGCCAAGGTACATAACACATTATTTTCGTTCTTTTTTTACGAGCGTACTTTTTGGTTTATTATTAGATTTCTAATCAGTTTACTTATTGCAGTTTTGGTGAATGGTGTCACTTGCAAGAACTCAAGTTTGGTTCAAGCTAGCGACTTCCACTTTAGCGGTCTCCACAAAAGAGCAAACATCTCAAACACAGCACTCGGGTTTGGGGTGACCCGGTTTTGAAAGGTTTATGGATAATTATTAATATTAGTATGACCGGATTCGAACTCGAGACTTCGGGATTGCACACATTACGTATGAGAATCAATGTATAAATAATTAATATATAAAATGTTATATTTAATTATTTGATCACGAAATAAATACTTAATGATATTTAATATTTGATGAGTTTTGATTATCGGTCATTAAATGTCAACGGGATATGAAGAAAAGTTAACAAGTCAAGAGAAGGTTTTAGGAATCCTCTTTTGGGCTTGTGTTTGGCCGAAAACTATAGAATCCCACATCGGATACTATAGCAATCTTGACATCTACCATAAGGCTATAAATACATCCCCATGTATTCATCCTTAGGTACACTAGATTTCAATAGAAGGCCAAACTTCTTCTTTCTTCTCTCTTGTTCTTAGGTCGACGAAGCAAAACCCCATTTAAGGGATTTGCGAGTGACCTTGAGCATAACAAAGGTGTTTGGTTAATCTATTGTGATCAAGAACCTAGCTTTTCTCATTGATTCGTTACTAATACGTGTGTACAAGAACGAAGAGCAAATACACTTATGTTTGCATATCTTGGGTATTCGATTTTTGATGTGGTCGAATTATATAAACCCTAATTTATTAGGGTTTAGGGTTTCTTGGTCGTTGATCTTAATTTGGGGCTTTCATGAACCCTAATTGCATTAATTCGCAAAAGGTACGCATATACTTTTAATTCGGTTAATTAATTTACAAGTATTATTCCTATTACTTCATTTGCATGCTTTGATGATGTTTACTTGTTTTATATAATTGTTATGATTAGTAAAACCCAACATGGCATCAAGAGCGTTAATATGTTGTAATTAATTACCGAAACACATAAAAATTGAATCTTTATGAGTATTACATGCTTTTATGGTTTCTAGGGTTTTGAAAATTGGAACCCTAATTTTTTAATATTGGGTCGAATACCCTTTTATTTTTTTAATTAGGTTTTATTTTTTTGTAAAACTTGTAGA
Organism: Chrysanthemum makinoi; assembly: GCA_910596185.1. NCBI lineage: Eukaryota > Viridiplantae > Streptophyta > Magnoliopsida > Asterales > Asteraceae > Chrysanthemum > Chrysanthemum makinoi. The sequence continues at coordinate 15,067,420 of OU343221.1, read as the reverse complement.
AACCCTAGGATTGCATGTATATTTTATGTGGTTTTAATGAATAATTGTTATGTGCCATGTTTTATGCGTATCTTGGGTGATAATTGTTATACGGAATCCATGGTGGAACATGCATGTTTTGCCATGGAGTATTGATTATATGATTAAATTGTTAAGTATATATTTATCGTTAATTGTTAAGTTTATTCACATGTATTTCGTTTTGATAAATATTGAATTGGGAAAAACCTCAATATATCTAATGAATCAATTATGTGCTATGTGGTATGTGTTTTAGCTAAGACTTACGCAATCGATTCATCGATGTATGTGGCTCACGTTGTACTTGGTGAAAACACGTGGAAGTCTTGGTTAAACATATGCATTATTAAACCTAGAATTGATTATCAGGGTTTTATCGAACAAATTATGCATGTGGCTAATTGTTTTACATATGTTAATTGTTAAGTTATATGTATATTATTTGAGTTTGTTTAATTTTTATTAAAATGCCTTTTGTTTATATTGTATGACACGTTAGTAAGTAAAAAGGGTTTTTTGAGAATAGAAAATTAAATGGACTAAATAATGGCGAAATTTGATTTGTTTTCTAAGTATTAAATCTTGAACTTTTAATCGATTGATGTGACTGTACTAAATGGTTAGAACGGCTCACCCACTAGAACAAACTCGAAAGGGGGTTTAAAGAAGTGCGCACAGTCACACTGAAAGGATGTCTAAGGTTATGCTTTTGCGCTTACCTGTGCGTTCGATTTGAGCTACCTAGTATAACTATTCTATGTACGAAGCATCTTAGTGCAAAGTTGTAAGTTTCTCAATGCATCGATTAAAACTGTGTAGAATTTAATCTTAGCAATTTAAAACTATGAGTAAGGTTTTGAAATTTTTGTTATGAAGATGTATGCATGCTTCTTCATACATAAGTTTTGATTACACATCAAAATTGTACTGTTTAAAATTTAAGTTTATGCCATCTAATGATATGAAACACTTGAAGTTGTAATTTAGTTATGTGAGACCTTGAGCTAGATTACAATGACAAGGTGAATCTTTATGTTGTGTGAGACCTCAGCTTGATAATTTGCAGTTTCTAAATTAGACAACTTAATTAAGTTAGTTAGTGAGACCTATAACTTAAGGCATAAGATGGGATAAAACATGCTTACATTTTGCATAATTGTTTGGCAAAATTGTAAATCCCATATTTTCTAGGAATTGAAAACTTGTTTGTCAATTATTGTTCTTCGACAATTACCTGTTCTATACTTTCATCACTAGCAGATCAACTGATGTCGTGAAACTATGATAATGAGGGTCCTAGATTCAAGGAAAATTCTATGGTTAATATGAATATTGACCTAAGGGTATTTTATTTTCTTGAAAGATTTAATTATCGAAAATACTAAAAATTGAATTTTGTTAATTCTTTTGATTGTATTAATGCAACATTAAACCGTAAACGTGGTTTGGGCTTTGGTAAATTGATCTAGTTCTGTTTTCAAACAAATGTTTGATCAAGAAAAATTTACTAAAAAGACAAACATAGACTCTTTTCCATGGAAGAAGAGTGAGACTCAATCTTATTCCTTTTCATGATTGAGAAAGGTATGTTAGGAACATTAGAATTGTCTAAATTCTAATATGACTCATATCAATTTTAATAGTTAAGAAAATTGCACATCATGTTTTCCTTAAGAGATTTCATTACCCTCTATTGGTGATTAAATTCTTATATGACATTTTGGTCAACTAGAAAATATGTTTGACATTATATGAGTTATTACATTAGAATCTAGACTAATTACCGCAAAATTGGTAAAAGACAAACTAGTATATTTTATCTAGTTGTTTTGATTTGACCAATTAAAGGTGCTACACACCATTGTGGGGATAGTAGACCTATTAAGGAAGAAATTGCATGCTCAATTTTTCAAGTTAATAGCATGATGGATGATTCATCATCTACAAAGTAGAATACACTCTTTTATTACCTAAGTAATTGTTACGAATGGTCTTACAAAGGGGTAGCAACGTAATATCACGCTATTTTCACTGGTTAATGAAACACTTACAATGTTGTCAAATCCAGTTGGAGTATGGTGTATTACTGAATAAGACATTATTGTAATGTTTTCTAATTCAGTGGGAGTTACAAGATTTGTCATCTTGGTAGTAACTCAGATTATTTCTAGATTTTCTTGAAATAATACATTACGTTCAAAAATGTAGACATTCATATTCTCAAGGATAGTCGTGAACGTTTCCTTGATAATTAAGTGCTCCTACATCTACTTGTAATGCTTATATATCTATGACACTATCATATTGTTCACATTAACAAAATGCAAGTCGTGTTGTTTGTGTGCTATATGGTGTTGTTCTATGCACAAGTGGGAGAAGCATTTATTGTGTGCAAAGGAACAATGCATACAAATATGATTAATGGATTCTCTTGATCGTAAGGTAAGAGATTAACGTTCTAATAAGATTGTCTTGCTTAAAGAACAAGTGTCAAGATTATAGCATAGACTACTTTTATGTCTTATGTCATTCAAAATATAGAAACACTTGAAGTTACATTTTAGTTTAAGTGAGATCTTGGCTAGATTGTAATCTCAAGGTAAATCTCCACTTGTCGTGGGATCGGGCGTGGATGTTTTACAGTTTCTTAAGTTGAACACTTCATGGAATGACATAAATAAATAAAGTAATTTAATACTATCTTGAATATTAATGTATGTTTAGAATGACATAAATAGATGGAGTAGTATATTAACTTGAAAATTAATTAATTTGAACCACTGCGTGGTGTTCATGATAACTTTAAATTATACATGGTTATGTGTTTCTTTGTAAAATCACAAACATGAAGTCTTTTCATTAATACAAAGACTTATAATATAAAGTAAGATATTATAACTTTTATGTCTTTTGACTTGGTCAAAGAATACTCATGTTATAAAGCATGCAATTGGCTTAAATATTCTATTATATCATTAAGTTGTCTTAGTTGGTAAAATAGGTAAGCCAAAAGGAATATGTTTATCTTATATATAGTTAGATTGTCTTACAATATTAATTCTAATGAAATACTGTATGTATATGAAATGTTCAGTTAGAAGAATCAAACATTTGTTATATTGTTTGATCCAAGATAACTATATCTTCTTTTCTTCCAAAAGTTATCAAGGTTAGAAAATTGAGTATTGATTGGATATACTTAATAAAACTCAAACCTAGAAGATTATTAAGACACCATTTTAGTATGGAATGTGATGAATCACATTGAGTCTTATATTAAAGTTCTAATTTGTTAAAACTACTTATGGAGTAGGTTATTAATGAACAAGATTTATGAACTGTTAATGTGATTTGTAATATCCCAAAAGAAAACAATTTGGTGTTGTTCTAATTGCTAAAGTATTTATAGATAGTCTTTAAATTACAAAAGCAAGTGGGAGTTTTGTTTAGATCTTGAAGAGATTAAATTACAATTACAAAACACATAATCTTCTAAAATACACTAGTAAATATCATGATGAGGTCAAATATGATAGACCTCAAGATGGTGGAATTCTCATTCATAGATCCGTAAGGATTCTCAGATAATTGATTGATGTGCTGAGATATATGAGTTGCAGGATTATGGTAAACTTGTTAATCATGATGATGCATTTACTTAATATTGAATTGTGGTAAATTATTCATACTATGAATGACAAGATGTTGTTCATAAAGATAATCAACTTTGGAAACTTGGTTTATATTAATAAAGATGAGTTTCTTCAAAAGGAAGAAAAACCCTAGTGGTTTAAATCTTTGTGTAGAAATCATATGGACAAAATTGTACATGTGTTTAATGCATGACTTGTGACAAGATTATTAATCACACTTAAGCAATTAACGGTGATTGAATATTCTTTCCTTGGCACATTAAATATATAATGATTATAATTGTCATACTTATTTTCATTAATATGAAAAATAACAATTGAATATTAAAACTCTTTCTTGTGTGATTGCTTTTGCGAGGACGATAAGTAATGCAAATGAGTTTTATGAATTCACATAATCTTTGAAAATGTACAAACTGCAAGAATCCATGAATGGATATATGCATGCATCTACGAGATGATTCTTATGTTTAACTATTAAATCCAAGTTTTGGTTTTAAATTAAAATAAGATAATTTCTAAGTATTCCTGAAAGCTAGTGGGAGTATTATGTTTATTTTCTTTAAATCTTATATGTTGTGGGTAGTAACATTCCATCTAAGATAAATGTTAGTTTAATTTGGAATGGAACTTCACATGAAAGATTTTGACAATAAGATATACAACCTTGGAATATATGTTTATTATTAATAAACATGTGCGGATGAATAAATGAGTCTAATAGAATATGATATATCATTTGGAAATGGATATGTAGAACATGAATTAAATCTTTGTTTGACATATGGATTTTTCATGTACATCATGTTATTGTTGTATCATGCTTGAATGCAAGATGATTTGACAAAATTGATATCTAATGAAGTTATTAGATAACTAGTGCAATGAATATTCTAATGGAATATGTTTGAATCTAGAATTACATTCCTCAGCCTGGATTTGCTCTCAAAATTCTATGGATGAGCAATACAACAATTGTTGTGAAATTGTCATAGCTGACAAACTTGAAAGTTTGAAGGCATCAAACATTACACTGTAGATATTGAAGTTTACAAAATTTTTAAAGAACATATTGTTGTTTGTATACAATGATGCTGGTTTAATTGAGATGACACTCAATACTAGTCATGGGAGGATTTCATCATTGTTGATGGCCATGTGAACTAGTTGTGCTCAACTAAGAGCATAGTTGCATTATACAATAAAGAATAAGAATACTTTAAACTTTAAAATGTTTGAAAGTTTGATTGTCATAAATTAGTGGTTGAGGATGTCACACACTTTATGAAATATTATGTGGCAATATCAAGATATTTTGAATGCACACATACAAGAACTTCACTAGTTGAATTCTTGAAATAAGTATTCTCAAAATTCCAATAGATCAAAGTTAGTTGAAATTATGCCTTGTCAACAAGTATGATTGTCATTACTTGATGCATAATTCATTAACAAGTATTATCATGCATTGATCTATTTAGTATTTGGATAAGGGATGTTTTGAACAAATATTATTTAAATGAAATAAAATATTGGTTATGTTTATTTTCATTTTCTTAATATTATATCCTATATTTGCATGTTTAATCCGTGAATAACTTATGTTATTCTAAAAGTCCGTTGTCGATCAATGATGTGGGAATGTCATTGAATTAAGACAAATCTGAGTTTTGGTAGAATATACTTTAAGTATATTGATGCGTGGGACATGCCAAATTCACATGATATTCAATGAATTGAATATAGGACAGATCCCAACTTTACATGATGATACTTTATGGATCTTTGTCATTAAGTATATCATGAAGTGTTTATCCTCAGACTTGAGATACCGGATAACTGATATGAATGTAGTGCATTTGTGTAAGATAGTCTAACGCTATCCGTAATTGGTAGTTATAAGGGCTATTTTCAGAAGTGTTACGAAGTTCATGAGTTATGTTTGTAGTCAAGAGAATTTGTTCCTTTGAATTTGTTTCAAAGCATAATACTATATTGGGCCCCTCGTAGGGTTGACAAGATGTTTGTAACGCCTTACCCAAGATCTATCTGGAATACGTTGAGATGATTTGGTAATCTTGTTCAATCAAATACAACGAGAAACAGAATATTAACTTATGAAATGACTTGATCCATATTCATAGTTAATGTAGTATTAGTAACAAAAGGATAAGTAAAATGATGAATCATTAAATGGTTTTTCCAGGAGACCATGCTCGATTCGATCTGGGGCATTGGCGTGTTAAAGCTAGACTAACCAATGTCATTACTATATTAAGTAATATCCAAGTGGGAGCTGAAAGGTTTATGTATAATTATTAATATTAGTATGACCGGATTCGAACTTCGAGACTTGGATTGCACACATTATGTATGAGAATCAATGTATAAATAATTAATATATAAAATGTTATATTTAATTATTTGATCACGAAATAAATACTTAATGATATTTAATATTTGATGAGTTTTGATTATCGGTCATTAAATGTCAACGGGATATGAAGAAAAGTTAACAAGTCAAGAGAAGGTTTTAGGAATCCTCTTTTGGGCTTGTGTTTGGCCAAAAACTATAGAATCCCACATCGGATACTATAGCAATCTTGACATCTACCATAAGGCTATAAATACATCCCCATGTATTCATCCTTAGGTACACTAGATTTCAATAGAAGGCCAAACTTCTTCTTTCTTCCTCTTGTTCTTAGGTCGACGAAGCAAAACCCCATGTAAGGGATTTGCAGTGACCTGACATAACAAAAGTGTTTGGTTAATCTATTGTGATCAAGAACCTAGCTTTTCTCATTGATTCGTTACTAATACGTGTGTACAAGAATGAAGAGCAAATACACTTGTGTTTGCATATCTTGGGTATTCGATTTTTGATGTGGTCGAATTATATAAACCCTAATTTATTAGGGTTTAGGGTTTCTTGGTCGTTGATCTTAATTTGGGGCTTTCATGAACCCTAATTGCATTAATTCGCAAAAGGTACGCATATACTTTTAATTCGGTTAATTAATTTACAAGTATTATTCCTATTACTTCCGCTGCATGCTTTGATGATGTTTACTTGTTTTATATAATTGTTATGATTAGTAAAACCCAACAGTTTTCGTGGCACAGGTGCCAGGACTCAACACTTTAGGAATCTCATTGGCTCGTATTGATCTTGCACCATTTGGGATTAATTCGCCTCACACGCATCCTGGTGGCACTGAAATCTTGACTGTCTTGAAAGGAAGTCTCGAGGTTGGATTTGTCACATCAAACCCTGAAAATCGTCATATTTCTAAAGTATTGAATAAAGGCGATGTCTTTGTCTTCCCACAGAATCTTGTGCATTACCAAAGGAACCTTGGACAGAAACGCGCAACTATGATTATGGCGTTGAGTAGCCAGAATCGAAGGGTGATCTCTATTGCAAATGTGGTTTTTGGTTCGAAACCAGATATAGCGACTGATATTCTTGCTAAGGCGTTTCAAACTAGCAATGATGGTATCAATAACATCCGGTTGAAGTTTTAAAGCGAATGAAATGGGAAAGTCACCTAAGCAAACCTCGGCTTAAATATATCCGGAGAAAAGACAAATGATCTTCGTGTACTGTGTTCATGTTGTTTTCTAACCAAAAACTGATTTTATATATGTTTTCATTTTCATCTTAAGTTTGATATATTATGTTATTTTTCAAAAGGAATTTTCTTGCATAGTTGCTTTTCTTTTTAACGTCAATATTTGGATACGAATGGTTTTTTTTAGTTTTTATTTTCTTTTGGCAAAAGGTGAAATATATATTAGACAAAACCATAAATCAGCTGTACAATAAGCAATCAAATTAAGGATGATGGACATGCCCAAACACCCTTAATAGAAGCTTTCAAATAACAAGAATCATACTTTGTTGGAAGCCACTTAAGATCAATCATCCATTAATCATGTTCATTTCTATGTTAATATTAGTATAGTCTTATTTGTACAGTTTAGTAAAACAATTGCAAACTTATGTTGTTAAATTCTGGTCTGTAAATTCGAATGGGTTGGGCCAATGTCCAAAACAACCCATTAGGAAGATAGTTATTATAGTTATAGTTAATTGACGGTTATTTCCAAGAGTTGTGTCGTTTGGTACTTTTGAACCAACACATTTGACACCTTTTGGAAAGGTATATAGGTCCTGTATGCAACATTTAGTATTATCAATTCAATAAAAGAAATTTAGTTATTTTGTCTTTCCCTCCAAGTTCATTTCATGTGCCTACTGCATATGATTCTTGCATACACATATCTGCACTTAGCATTTTCAATACAATGGTCAATACAAACTACTTTGTAGAGCAAAACTGGTCAAGGCACCAAAGCAAGGGCCAAGACCAGTATAAGAATTGGCATCAGAGAAAAAGCTTGGGGAGGCCATTGAGAAGAAAACTACAAGACAACTTCATTCAGAGACAGCAAAAGAGAGAAAGGGAAGAAAGGTTAGGAATCTACATAAAGCAAATCACTCAGGATTTCAAGGACATGTTAAAGAAGAAACTGGAAGAAATTAAAGACTTCAACCAAACAGTCTCACAACACGATATCAGAAAAAGCGAAATGCTTCAAGTGCAAGCAAGAGGGGCACATCATCAGAGATTGTCCCATAAGGAAAATGGAGGAAGAAGTGGGTGATCAGAATGTCCCTAGTGACTATGCAGACACATCAAATGGACATCACAAGATGCGAATCCCTACTGTAAGTATAAAATATCCAGAACTAATTCACTTTGAAACCAAATGCATAATCAAAGGTACTGATCAAGAACACTGGGATAACATATGGTTCATAAGCAACAATATAAACATGCATGTGTGTTCAAGGTTGAATCTATTCTGCAAGATAATAGAACATTTTTCTGTTGGTAAAATAGAAGAAGAAAAGAAATTTTTATTCACTTATGGTATGGGGGAAGTTATAGTCAAAAATGGCAATGAGAGATATCTAATTTCAGGGGTCCTCTATGCCCCTGAAGTCTCTTTAAACATTTTATCAGTGGACCTACTTGAGAAACAAGGGGTTGAAATCCTATATGAGGATAACACTTGCACACTGTCATACATGTCTAAAAATCCCAAAAGCCACAGTTTCAATGAAGATAGTCTAAGAGTTAAGCACAATGAATTCCTAGACAAGTATTTTGAATCTTTAGATGCATCTGTTAACCCATCATCGGATGAAACTGATGAAATTGAAATTAAAGGGGTGGTTTACTCAACAAGGGTAACCACCTTCAATGAGTTTATTACTTTCCTAAACCTCATCAGTCAAGACAAATTGGTTGGTCACAAATGGGATTACTTTAGAAAAAGATTTGTAAAATTCCTAAGATGGTTCTATGAAGAGTACTTGAATGGACTCTTTCCTAGTCCAATACCACCCATGATAAAAGGCACCACGGTACACCTAATGGACCTTTACAAGGCCATTGAATGTTTGGGTGGATACCTACAAGTATATTTTTCAAGGAACTTTGGTCAAGCAGCAGAAATATTGGGATTATTTTATAATGATGGAGAAGAACTGAAGTTATGCTACAACAAGTATTTGGATGTTCTCAAAAGTTATAACAACACTGCTAGGATGCATAAGTTGGGACAAGGATCTGTCCCAAACAAGGCCACAATCAATGTGGATGGAGGCAAAGGATTATATTGCCTACAAATTCATCATGGAGATCAAAAAGATCATATGACAACATCTACAGGTATGAAGAACATCTGCAAGGTTGAGCATTTTGGTATAAAACTAGAAGAAGAAACTGAGAAGGGCAATGCCTACAACCATCACCAATATGGACAATGCAGCACACCAAATGACCAAAGAATCAAGGAAGAAATCAGAAGCAATTCAAGTGATGACCTAGTCATCATAAACTGAAGCAAATCCTGAAGGAAGAAGAAATCAATGATTAAAGGCTATTGATATTAGGAGGGAGATTGTTGGAAGCCACTTAAGATCAATCATCCATTAATCATGTTCATTTCTATGTTAATATTAGTATAGTATTTTTGTACAGTTTAGTAAAACAATTGCAGACTCATGTTGTTAAATTCTTGTCTGCAAATTCGAATGGGTTAGGCCAATGTCCAAAACACCCATTAGGAAGACAGTTATTATACAGTTAATTGACAATTATTTCCAAGAGTTGTGTCGTTTGGTACTTTTGAACCAACACATTTGACACCTTCTAGAAAGGTATATATAGGTCCTGTATGCAACATTTAGTATTATCAATTCAATAACAGAAAGTTAGTTATTTTATCTTTCCCTCCAAATTCATTTCATTTACCTACTGCATATAATTCTTGCATACACATATCTGCACTTAGCATTTTCAATACAATGGTCAATACAAACTACTTTGTAGAGCAAAACTGGTCGAGGCACCAAAGCAATGGCCAAGACCAGTATAAGATACTTTGTAATGTTTGTTGTTGTGGTTATATACTGATGCATTTCTAAAAAAAAACAAGAACCATACAAAGTGAATACTAATTGGATTCTAATTCTAAAACTTGTAATGTCAATATCCATATTCACCAAAGGCTTATATATTGAAACAAAACCTCAAATTCACCATGGAGAAACCACTTCTCTTGACTGCATTTCCTTTCATAATGGTATCATACCATTGGATATTAGTGCAGTCTGCCATCCTCACAGTGAATAGCCAAAGTAGACCGGATGAAGGCATCATGATCAAGAGAAAGTATAAAACTCTTGTTCTCAAAGGTATGATACCCAAATCGTCACAAATCTATAACCTTGTCCTTACTTATCCAGCCATATGAGGGAATAATAATCCTTTGAGAACACCCACTACTAGAAAAAGTGCAATAGCAACGAAAATTCTGTAATAACCAATAAGTCGTTGCTTAATTCACACATTAGCAAAGAAAAATAGCAACGAAATTCGGTAAAAAGGGAATCTTGAGTTAGCAACGATTTTTAGTTGTAAATTCGTTGCTATCTTCTCAAAATTTTGGTGGGAACATTCCCTCTCTTTTTTAGCAACGACTTTCTCAAAAAAATTCGTTGCAACAAAATTAGCAACGAAGTTTTAATTTTTGCCAATCAAATCATCAAATATTCGCAACGAAATTGCAAATATACTGAGTTTGATTTGTTAAATTATATGGTCGATTTCAATTTTCAATCTCATTTGTTTTTTGGTATGTTTATAAGCTTTATTTTCTCCATGTATGTGTTTTAAAGGGATTTGAATATGAGAACTAAAACTCCATTCATATATCTATGACACAGAATTATGTCAGTTGATCGTGGTTGGATAAAACGCCGAGTCAATCCAGATGATTGTTCGGTAACTGACGATTTTAAAATTGGGGTAATCGAGTTTTTGAATTTTGCTTATAGTAGTCTAATTTGTATTTTTGAGAGGTAATCAACCAAACAAGTCTCGTTTTCTTTGTATTTTTTTTCTTCGTATGTTCTTATCCTGTACGCATTTCACTATTAGGTGTATGATGAACTTGAAGAAAAAAGTTCATAATAGATCATCCATAGAGGGTTCGATATGTGAAGCATACCTCATTCAAGAAACATCAACATTTTGCTCACAATATTTTGAACCTCATGTTCAAACAAGGTTTAACCGTGTTCCAAGAAATGATGATGGCAGCCATGTGGGTGAAAAATGTAAAGTTAATGTCTTTAGTCATCCTTGTCGGCCATTTGGAGAAGCTATTTAAAACTTGTTTGTTGAAGATGAGTACATAGTTGCATAAAGATATGTTCTTTTAAATTATGCGGAGTGTAACATATTGGATTTCACATACACATCAAACCATAACCATATGGGGCGTTCAATGTGTTTAGAGAGAGAAAGTTCTAGAGAGAGAAATGGAAGAGAGTTGGGAACTATAGTGAGAGAAAGAAAAATCTTATTATGAGCTCCAACTCTTTACCTTGGAAGGTAGAGAGTATTTATAGTCATTACATAAAACGCCACCTGACGGGCTGTGGCCCGTCCGTCCTCCACGGTGTTACTAAACTAAATACTACTTAACATTAAATAACTACGACTACGAGCTTTCTAACGAATATATATACTTGAGGTGACCGACACTTTAACTACTGGATTTTCCAAATCCTAACAATCTCCCCCTAAGGGAGGTCACCTCAAACACACATTAAAATTACATAGAATACAAACAGATATTACATTGAGAGTGTTCTTGGATTCTTGTTCATGTTCTTTGTTCTGAAGCTCGTAGTCTTTGATTCTTCATTTTTGCATGTTTGGATAATCTGAGTGGAGGTCTTTAACGATCCACGTGATCTGAGTTTTGAGCCAGCCTTTGAGATCATCACCACATTAATCTCGACTCATCCATTGTGGTGATGGTATTATGTGATGTTGTGACTTTTGGACCGACATGCTCACATTCTGGATCATGATTTCTTCTCATCGGAGTAGCGGAAGCTTTAGTTGATTCATGATATTGGCAGCAGCGTAGCAGAAGCATGGAGTGAAAATATCGGAGTCATTGATGCACTATCATGATTTCTATTGAATGAATGTGTTGAGTGAGCATGCGGCTATGGATTGACCGCTCCATTCGATCATTTCAAACGTCGGGGTGTACCTGCATAAAACAGTTAGCAATAAAACGCACGAAAGTGTCTTTGATCACTTTCGTTGAATTGAGGTACACGACCCACGGTTCCCCGTTGATCAAGATAAAGTATCTTGCTGTGATCGGTATAATTCCGAAGAATCTCCTTGACAGGGTTTCGCAAATTGTTCTAGCCGTTCTCAAACCGAACGTCCTCAAAGAAGACAACACGGAGTGAGTGAACCAAATAATTGAGATTCACTGATTAATGAAAAGAGATTTGAAAAACAATCGTGTATTGCTCAATATAAATTTTTTTTGCAATACAACGAAGGTTTTAATGAAAATCAATTATCAATCATAAACACCTTTTATTTTGAGAAATAAGTACACAATCGATGTGCTAAAGAAAAGAGTTTTTAAGCACAACGACCGGTTTTTCAAAGGTATCCGTCAATCCATAACTGAACCAGGGATTGATTCAAAAGATTGAATCGCCCCATTGTTTCGTTCAGCTTGTCACATGGTTGAAGAATAGATCTCACATGCCACCTACCAGGAGCTTGTTTGATGTTGGCTCCGGAAGGCTTTCCATCTTCATTGTGAATATGTTTGCATATCACTCGGATGTTCTGGCAATACCACAAGGATAATGCGTAGGACTCATAAGATATAATCTCTCTTTCCACATTGTGTGAAACAGAGAGTCTTCATTGAAAGTGTCCTAAAGAGATTTATATGATGATCTCGTGGCTCTAGACTCAATTGTGCATATTTGGTTCCTATGCCGGAGACTAGGGAGAGGGTCTCCTCCTTCAATATCAACAATCTCTAAGAGAAAGTCGATTCCCCGTGAGAATGAAACAAGCCCTTTTAAGAGGAACTTGAGTGGTTTGGAAAGTTGAAGTGCTCGCGTCACTGGGTCCAAGACGTCTTGTCTTCAATACCGATGTTACCTTGGTAACCACCAGTAGTATATGAATTGAACCCGGTTTCTGCCCTAAGGTTGAAATATTGGAGGGCTATTTCTTTTCACCCTTTCATATTCATTTCTTTTTCATTCTTCAACCCCTTCAGTGCTTACCGAGACTTCATTCCGCACTCTTCCCATATCTCACTTTTCTCCTTTTTTCATCATACCAAAGGACTTCTACATTATCTAGTGGATTGTCCCTTGGTAGATCCCTCCGGTTCTGGCGGATCGTGGGAACTTAACCTAACCTTATCATCCTTATATCACCATTCATAAAGTAAAGTTGGTCGGTCTTTTTGGTATTGTTCATCTGCCATTGGAACCAATTGAAAACCATTTGTAAATCAATCAAGATACTTGTGATATAGAATCAAAGCATTTTGTATCTTAATTGTTTTGATATTTTAGAAATGCTCCCCCTCAACATATGCATAAAAAATTCAGAATCAGTTTAGCACATGGAGGCAAGAGATCTTTGAAATCGTTAGATTAAGAGTGAAAGGTCCAATCTTTTGATTTTCATTTTCTAAAATGATCATCATCACTTCCCAATCAATTTGAGTAGATAAAACATTTTGAGGAAGGATGAGGTTTTTAAAGTTTGCTCCCCCTTAATATGTGCCTCGAAGTTTGAAAGAGTTTTGCACATATTAGAGGGAACCTGCATTAAGAAACAATTCAATCACGTTTCAATAATTTGAGGTTTAAAGTAGATGCTCCCCCTCAACATGTGCATGGAAATTTTGAAATCGTTTGTCACATGAGGGGAGGAAAACATGCTAAACACTTATGAAACCATTTATCGAATTATCAGTTTAAATCCAATTTAAATCACAAATTCTCCCCGATCACAATTATCAAATCATTTGAGATTTGTGATCTCTGTAGATTTAAATTGATTTTGAAAGCTTTTAAGGAGAATTGTGACTTGATTATGAAAAACGTTTTAACTGATAAGGATTGGATTTTGAGACTTTAAACTCCATTGATTAAACATGCATAATTATCTTTTGAAAACATAATAATAACCAAGGTCTGGAACCAATTGTGTAACATTTTGTAAAACATTTAGAGTATACCTTACTTATTTAAGTGCTAATTGTTTGAAAAAAAACACTTTTTTGATTTAATTGAAAAATCATTCTCCCCCTCAATCAATGACGAAAGTCGTTGATTGATGAATTGAGATTTTGACACTTGATAAGTTTTTTTTATTTTCAAAAATAGAGTCCGAAGTGTTTTCAAAACAATTGAGTTTTCATAAGAATGCAAATATTTTTCAGAGGAATCATTAGAAGGAAAAATATTTGTAATTAAACATTTGTCTTGTTATATGACAAACATTTATTTTTAGAATCAGAGCATTAGGGTTGAAACATGAGATAAAGCATGGCTCTGTTCTTTCTTTGAAAAGCGGGTTACTGACTGAAATGACAATAAACCATTGTTTTACTTTCTCCCAAAATATATATATATATATATATATATATATATATATATATATATATATATATATATATATATATATATATATATATATATATATATATATATATATATATATATTTTAAACATTCGAACAACATCTAAAGTCCCGTGTCATTCTTTGAGTGACAGCACAAAGACCGTAGATATTATCGAACCGAGGAAAGAAAAAAAACATGACAATAAGACAATATTTTTTGAAAATTTTTCGAGTTTTTCAAATTTTTATCGATTTTTAAAAGTTTTATATTTTTGTATTTTGCTTTTTTGAATAAATATATACAAATGATGGATGAAGAAAGACCTTTACTCCTCGTCTTTCTCCTGAAGACGTTTGAGTGTTTCTGGTTGAAGGCTTTTCAAGCCAAGTCGAGGAAGAATAAACTCAAAACGTTCTCTTGGAAGAGCTTTGGTGAAGATGTCGCTAACGGTATTCGACTTCACAAAATAAAGTTCCACCACACCGTTCTCCACTTGCTCCTGATGAAATGATGTCGAATGTCGATGTGCTTTGCTCTTGAGTGTTGTACGTTGTTGCATGAGAGAGCAATAGCACTTTTATTATCACGATGAGGGATTTTGTTAAACTCAAAGCCATAGTCAGATAATTGGGATCTCATCCAAAGGATTTGAGCACAACAAGATGACATGGCTATGTATTCAACCTCTGTAGAGGAAATAGAAGTACTCATTTGCTTCTTTGAAGACCACCTCACAAGCTTATCACCCAAAAAGCGAGCACCTCGGCGTACTACGGCGTGTATCTTGACATCTGCATGATCGGCATCGCATAGGCGTTAGTGACATACCGGAGTCCTTCGGGTACCATAGTCCCATATTGATGGTTCCTTGGAGATACCGAAAGACCCGTTTAACCGCTTCAAGGTGCTTTTAGTAGGCTTAGCCTGATATCTAGCACACATGCACACAGCGAACAAGATGTCTGGTCTGTGAGGTACATCAGGGATCCAATCATACTACGATATTTCGTTTGATCTACCATGATCCTGGAGTGGTCCTCATCCAGCTTAGTACGTTCAATCATGGGAGTGTCAACGGTATCACATGAAACAAATCCAAATTTCTTTAAAATCTCATTTGCATATTTAGATTGATTTATAAAAATGCCTCGGGACTTTGTGAAATTTGTAATCCCAAGAAAATGACATTTGTCCCATCATTGACATTTGAAATTTGGAACCCATTTCATTTGATAAACGATCACATTCATTGGGGTCGGTCGAGGCAAAAATAATATCATCAACATAAATTTGAACGTGAATTAAATGTTTGCACGACTTTCGGTGAACAATGTCGGATCAACTGCACCTTTGCTGAATCCAGTAGATAGAAGAAACTTTGATAGCGATCATACCATGCTCACGGGAGCTTGCTTCAAACCGTAAAGGGACTTTTTCAAGAGATAGACATGAGTAGGATGCTCTGGATTCACAAACCCTCGGTTGGCGGGTGACGAAACCACCTCTTTCAAATCACCATTAAGAAAGGCGGTTTTCACATCCATCGATAACGACCATGTTCTTACTTGCAGATTAGCCAAGAAGATTCAGATTGCCTCGATACGAGCAACAGGAGCAAATGATTCTTCAAAGTCAATACCCTCCTCTTGGCGGTATCCTTTTGCAACCAATCGAGCCTTGTTCTTTAAGACATCACCATGCTTATCAAGTTTCACTTTGAAGATCCATTTTAGAGAAATGATCATAGCACAATCTGAGCGGTACTAATTCCCATACATCAAGTCGATCAAACTCATAAATTTCTTCTTGCATGGCATTGAACCAGTTGTCCTTCATTCATGGAGGTTTTAATGTCTTTTGGTTCGACCTTAGAGTACTGGAGTTGAAGAAGCACCATAAGGCATCGGTTGCAAGTTGTTTCCGTGTGGATCTGGATGAGAAGGGTTTCCCATGATGTTGTCCAATGGATGATCATGTGTCCATTTTCTGAGGTGTTCATGTGGTTGTTGTTGTGGAGCTGAAGTAGCAGAGTCGATGTCTCGATGAAGATGGTTCTAATGATGATTCAGGAGAAAATATGTTTTCAAATGGAGCATCTTCGGGAGTTGCAAAGGGATTAACTTCATCATTGATGCCAGAAACAATTCCATGATGTACATTTGATGATTGATGATTTGTTGATGAGACAGAGTGATCAGCAGCAGGCGCTTCTTGACTTAATGATATTGAGACTGAAGAGTTGACTTCATTGATAGGGATAGAAGCAGCCTCTGTTGATGGAATTGGCATTTCATCAGAACTTGGTTCATAGTGTTCATCAAACATTTGATCAAACAATTTCTTTAAATCATCTTCAGATGGAGGTACATATGGAGTTCTTGGAAATGAGTTTGGTACAAGGGATGAACCAATGGGACTTTGTTGAAGTGCGGGTCGAACTGGATTGTCCAAGAGCCATTTGACCGGTCAGCTCATCGAACGTAACGTGAATTGTTTCCATGATATTTCGGGTTCTCATGTTGTAGATTAGGTAACCCTTCTTGTTTGGTGCATAACCAACAAAAACTCCAATATCTGCCTTTGCTCTTAATTTACCTAAGTCTTGACCGTCATTCGTTGGATAGCACAAAGCTCCAAAAACACGAAGGTAGGAGAGATCAGGTTTTCGTTTATGAACAAGTTCATATGGAGTTTTTGCATGAGAGGTGTGTATAAGGGAACGATTTTGGGTGTAGCAAGCAGTGGCAATAGCTTCAGCCCATAGAAACATTGGAACCTTCGAATAAGTTAGCATTGTTCTTGCGGCTTCCACAAGAGTTCGATTTCGTCTTTCAACTACACCGTTCTCGTTGAAGAGTTCGTGGAACACTTCTTTGATGACTGATTCCAACACTTTCATAAAACTGAATTAAGTCTTTGTTAACAAACTCTATACCATTGTCTTCAACAATTACATTGTATTGTTGAGTCGAACCTCAAGCTATTTGATTAGTTTGATGATGACATCCTGAGTTTCATCCTTTGTCCTCAAAAACTTTACCCAAGTAAATCGAGAGTAGTCATCAACAACTACTAGAATGTATTTCTTCCCATTTATCGTTTGCACTCTCATTGGTCCGCACATATCCATATGAAGGGTATGAAGAACTTCCATTATTGAATTTGTGGGTTTTGGTTTGTGGGCATATTTCGTGCTTTTACCCAATTGGCAAGCTGAACAAAGATGATCTTTTTCATATTTTAATCTGGGTAAGCCTCGGACAAGATCCTTTCTAGAAAGGTTATTAATGGTGCCGAAGTTCAAGTGATTGAGACGAGGATGCCATAACCATGACTTTGTTTTAGAAGCCTTTGACAGCAAGCAGATCGGAGAAGACTTCATCATGTCTTCGATAGAGATGGTGTATAGGTTAGAACCACGAGTACCTCTTAATAATTCCACACCATCAAGTTCTCTAACGAAGCAAGTATGTTTTCTAAAGGCCACCTCTAGATCGGAATCACAGAATTGACCAACAGAGAACAAATTATGACCAAGACCTTCCACATAATATACCCTTGAGATTACACTTTTACCAACTACATAATCACCATAACCCATAATTGCTCCAAAATGGTCGTTCTCGAATCTAACAGTCCCGATGAATTTACTAACGAAGTTCATGAGCCGCGACCTGTCTCCAGTCATATGCTTAGAACAGCCTGAGTCCAAGTACCACAGAATGATTTGAACGATCTGCAGTTGAACACAGACAAGAATGGATAACTGGATAATTGGGATCCCCATGCACGAATGGGTTCCACTTGGTTAGTAACAGTGCTTGGAACACCCACATCAGAAATAGAAACATCCATATCATAAATAGGAGCAATGGAATCATCAGAAATAGATGTAGTGCTAGTATCTGTATTTAACCTATTCAAAGTATGTTCACTTCTTAAGGGAATAGTTCTACCAGTAGGCATCCATTTTCTAGTGGGCATTGTCTTAGCAGATTGAGGGCAGAACTGATTGACCTTATGACCAAAAGGTATCCATTGATAACCTATCTTACTAAATGTTCTTCCTGTGGGTTTCCACTATTTTCTAACTTTCTTTTGCTTTTGCCTTTTAGCCTTCTTTGCATGATTTTTAGCATAAACAATTTTAACTGGGCATTTGACAGCATTAGACAAAGCATTCATACCATATTCATGATTAGCAACAGAGTTCAAACAGACATCATTACATGGTTTGCAAATAGTATCGAATTGAATTAATTACTGATGCCTATGGCTAAATACTAGAATCAACAAGATTCGTTTTATTCAACTCAAACTTAAAGTTCCTAGGTTGGTCTTCTACTCTCTTCCAATGCACATTCTTAGCTTGCGAGGTCCTATCTTGCTTGGTATTGCCGGAGGCTTTGACCCGCTTGCTTTAATGTCACCGATTACTCCTGTAGAGGGAATTATGGGAACATTAGTTGGTTGATCTACTTTTTGCATTCCTGAACTAGATGTGCAAGGGTCTGTACTACTAGAAGGCACATTGGTGTTCATTTTCTTAAAACTGGGCATAGAATGGTTTGTATGCTTGGCACTAGGCATAGAACAAGGCATCACAGCTTTGCCTTTTGCACCTAAGGATTTAGGACATGTTGCAATTACACATTCTAGCAGCTCTTGAGATCGTTTGGCCTGAATGCAAGCAAACCTAATTTCTCTATCAAGAGGTTTATTAATGAAGTCCTCTTCAACAATCTCACGGAGACATTCTAGATTATCCTTAAGGAGAGCACAATAGTTATGAAACACAGATTCATTATTCCTAAGATGAGGAGGAATGTATTTAACAGTCACAGTATATTTGCAGTCTGAGGATGACGTTGATGCAACATTCTTATTAAAAACAAGTGGCAGTTTCCCATTTTCCTGACTCCTCAGATTCTCAATTTCCTTTTGTAAAGACATTATTTTTTCGTTGTTTTGGTCACAAGTGTCGTTTAACCTTTTCATTTTCTTCTAGAAAACTCTCGTTTTCCTTTTGTAAGGCATTAACTAAGTTTTGAAGATGAAAAGTTTGAGAGTGCTGAGAATCTAAAGGAGGAGGCATTTAGGATCCAGTCACATTGTTCATTTCACCTTTTAATTGAGAGATTAGGGCTTTCAACTTTCTGATCGTGTTACAATGAGCTCGAATCTGTTCGTCACGTTTGTTTATCTGAAAAACTGCATCAAACTCTGGAACATCTGAGGATGTCTTGATATTTGAGGTTTTGACATTTTCTTTAAGATGTTGATATTTTAGTTGTAAATCAAAATGTTCAACTTCTAGTTTAGAAAGATGCTTTACCAAATTATCATGATCATCCTGATCAATTTTCTCATTAAGTTTCAAATTAATCTTTTCAAGCTCAATCACACGATCATGGGAGACTTTCAGAGCAACAGATAATTCATGAAATTGAGAAGCATTAATGGAATAATTTGTAGCAGTGTAAAACACATCTTGAGCAATACATTCAGAAATAAGATTCTCATTCAAGATATGCAAGTTCTTCCTTTCAATCTCATTATATTTTAATGCTCGCTCATAGTCACTAACCTCAACTATCATTGCATCAAATTCCTTTTCCATTCCTTTAATATCTGAATCCATCCCCTTTTTAAGACTCTCAAAATGATCTTTTAGTTGTTTAAAAAAATGCATGACCTCAGTTAAATAGCATTCTTTTGTTTGCTCAAAACCCCTTTCCCCTTCAGTTATCCCAGTGGGTGTGATCCTTTTCTTACAAGTTTTCTCAAAATCGACAAATAGTTGAAAAATAACATATTGACTGATTAAGGTCTTGCTCTTAGTGGCAATAGTTCTAGGAACTAAATGCATTGGTGTATTTGGAGGATGCACAATCGCTGCAGGCATTTTCCTAAAGGGAGGGTTTGTAACAACAAGATTCTCTGCTTTTTGCTTATCTAAGTCCTTTTTCTAGAACACTTGTTCAGGTGTTAACAACGTTTAAGGCTTAAACTTGTTTAAGGAAATCCAGTTCTCCTTCTTGTAATCATGAGGTTTGATCGTAATGTTTTTCTTTTTACATTCAGGATCTTCTAGCTTCTTATTCATTTTCTCCATAGATGCATCATCTAATTTTCTATCTTCCTCAGTGCACTCAACGCAACTAGGTTTCTGTCTAGGTTTAAGAATCTCCTTTCCATCATAGATTACCTTATTAGCAGCTCTAGCCGTTTTAATGACATACGGATTTAGTTCCTCAACAAGCGGAATGCTATGCTTATCGCTTAAAACTCTATGCTTAGTGATCAAGTGAGCAGTCTAAATGGTATTCCCTTGTACGTACAACTTATTTTCAAGCTTGTTTTTCAAAAAATTTAGATTGGAAAAATCATTCAAAAGTTTTGATTCCTTAGCATTGAATTCTTGCTTAAGCATTTTAACATTTTCTTGAAGTTCCTGTTTTTGCTTAGCAGTTTTAGAAAGTTTTTCTTGTAAGGAGTTTAACTCTTGTTTTAAGACTTCTTCTCTAAAGTTACTTTTTCTAATAATTGTACGCATTTGGTCATCCATCTCCTGCTCACGGGTGGTTAATTCAAACTTAGCTCGTTGTTCATAAATAGCAACACGTTCTTTATAGGCATTGAGTTCAGAGATAACAGAATCATCAGGGGCACATGCAGTGTATTCATCAAAAACATAGTTATCATTGACTGCAGAAGATGCCTCACTTGGTACAATCACACTTTCACTTTGTTTCACATATTGATCATATGGGACAACATTGATATTACCCATATTTTCAATTTCTAACTCAATAATTTCAGTTGATTGTACTTTGTCATGCATCTTTTGCACATCAGCATCATTGTATAGTTTTAATACCTCATAAATGAGTTTGTCTTTGGATGAACCAGCTTGTGGTGATGAAGAGACTTTAGGAGGGACCATTGGAGAAATGCTAGCCATGAAAATTGTTTGTGCAGTAGGTTCATCATCAACGTCAGAGTCGTATGCATCACAATCAGCGACTTGAAAGGCATTCGATGATTGTGGCCTATCTCATGAATTGGCTGCTCATCCACATCTGCATCATACGTCTTGGCATTTCCCTCAGCAAGAAACAACAACTCCTCTTCATCCAAAGCTGCACCATTATCCCGAGCTTGCACAAGCAACATCTTATCCCTGAAGTACTCTGTATTTTGAGGGCGTTTTGGCGATGTGCATTTCCTTGCAATATGTCCCTCACCACCACAGTTGTAACACTTGATCGGCTTTGCTTGTCCTTGATTACCATTCCTTCCCTATTCGATTTGCCACATATCCTCTACCAACTCCACATCTTCCTTGTTCATACTGCCTTTCATGAACTGGTTGTACCATAACCTTCCCATCTCTGACAGTGGCTTGATTGTGTGGATTAGATGCGTTCGAGGTTGTTGTTGGTGTGTGGGAGAGATTTCATGTTTTGACTAATCATGAGAGCCAGTTGATTAATGAAGTTTCCCACGGCATCGCTTGTTTGAACATAAGATCGGGAATGAGTTTGTGATTACCATTACCCATGGGTATAACTTGAGATGCTTTGGTGGTAATTCCAATGTTTGAGTAGAAGGCGGTTGAATCATTTGATGAGCTTGTTTCTCCTGGATTTGTTTTGAATTGTTCAAGAATCCTCTTTTCAAACATGGCATGTCTCTCATTCGAAGAAGGAAGGCATCTTTGCTCATAGTTTGTATTCTTTAATCATTTGGTTAGCTTCACAGAGGTGACAAACTTGTGCCATTCGGGATTCATGTTGTTTACAAACTTTGAGTTCAGTTGAATGTTTGGCATAGTCATTCTGATGTTCCTCATGTCATTAACAAGCTTGTGGAATCTCACGTAATACTCATAGACACTCTCATCGGGTTTCATCTTGAAGTGCTCAAATTCATCATAGAGTTGTGATTCTCTGTCTTCCATAGTTAATTACGAACAAGAAAGAAGCATCTTTACATTATCCCACACTGCCTTGGCTTCGGTGTTGTGATTGATGAGCTTGTAGATATCTTTTGGAAGACCTTGAAGTATGATGTTAGAAGCCCTGATATCAGCATCGAATCTCTCTTTCTCCTTATCATTGAGCTCATCATATGTCTTTGGTTTGTCTATCCCATATATATCATTGTTCCATCTGCAGCTGTATCAATTAAGTCTCTTGTAGTCTCAATCTGATAAGGTCCTTCATCAATTGATTTGAGAATGTTGACCCCATTTTCCTTTCCCAAACAGTACAATCAGATTCGTTGAGCCCATGAGTCATAATCAGTTCTGTCAAGCATAGGTGGACGAGTATCTGATCCCGCTGCTTGAACGTCCTCAGCTACAGAAGAAACAATCGTAGGAACGATGTTTGCCATGATTACAAGTTCTACGGGATTTTACTATTCTTTGATTAAACCGGAAAATTGATTCTTTCACGGGATTTTACTAAACCAAAAGAACAACCGTAAGAATGTAGCACGAAGAAGTAACAAGTCTCAATAGACAAGTGGCTAAACACTCAACTCGCTTAATTATCAACTCGCTAAACTAGCAACTCGCTTAAAGAGACAAGTCGCATAAGGAGTCAACTCGCTTAATAGCCAAGTAGCATAAAGACACAACTCGCTTAATAGCAAGTCGCAAACAGACACAACTCGCTTAACCACCAAGTCGCTTAAACTAACTCGCTTAGCTATACAACTCGCTTAATAGCCAAGTCGCTTTAGAACTCAAGTCGCTTAAAGGTCAAATCGCTAAATAGCCAAGTCGCATATACCAACTCGCATCCAGTAATGAAGCAACTCGCTTCGAAGAAACAACTATCCAAGACTCAACTCGCTTTGTACAAAGTTCAAAAATAACCACTTTATCAATTAAAAACAACCAAACCACAATGATTTAAGCCTTCCAATTCAAAACATAAACACGTATGATGATCCTAAACACAAAAGTACAAGCAAAATTCAAACTTTAACACTAGAATTTGTCCAAATGATTCAAGCTCTCCTAAACACTTAATACCCCAAAAACCTTATGAAATCCACCAAACCAAAGAGCATGAAAGATGAGTGATCAAACCATGGCTCTTGATACCATTTGTAACATATTGGATTTCACATACACATCAAACCATAACCATATGGGGCATTCAATGTGTTTAGAGAGAGAAAGTTCTAGAGAGAGAAATGGAAGAGAGTTGAGAACTATAGTGAGAGAAAGAAAAATCTTATTATGAGCTCCAACTCTCTACCTTGGAAGGTAGAGAGTATTTATAGTCATTACATAAAACGCCACCTGACGGGCTGTGGATCAGGCATACAGTGGGTAAAGACCCGTCCGTCCTCCACGGTGTTACTAAACTAAATACTACTTAACATTAAATAACTACGACTACGAGCTTTCTAACGAATACATATACTTGAGGTGACCGACACTTTAACTACTGGATTTTCCAAATCCTAACACGGAGATTCTGCCATTTGTGAAGAAAGTGTGTTAAACAATTATAAATTCCAATTCCACGCGCATATTACTTCTTTTCAACCATTGTAATTCTTGCTACAGAGAATTTGATGACCTCATGACCGCCACCAATCCAAATATTAAAGATGAAGAACTCGACCATTTACGTGATTTTGAATTCTCTAAATGGGTTAAAGGCATAGTAAATGTTCCATCTAAAGTCTCATATGAAAATCAAATCCAGTTTACTAACACAATTTTTTTTACTGGTGCATCATGACAAAATCATTGATGAATCAATACATTATCTTTGCAATGGCCATAGTAAATATGTAACATATTGAATTATATAGTTGTTTCATCATTGGTTTCAAGTTTCACACGAAAGACTATGGTGAACACCAAACAACAATAAATAGCGGTGTGTGCATCAAGGGTAGTTGTTACAATGACTACGAAAAGGATTATTATGGCATTCTACTTAATGTCATACAATTACATTATGTTGGAGGCTACCGAGTCGCATTATTCAAATGCCATGGTTTGATAGTGAAAGGCGTATAAAAGTTGATTGTAAGCATGGCCTTGTAGATATTAATATAAAGTCAAAATTTGGTAGTAATGATCCATTCGTGTTAGCTGGACAAGCTCAACAAGTTTGTTACACTACTTATCCCGCTAGAAAGAGAAGTCATACCGTGTGGTTAGGAGTTTGTAAAGCCAAAGAAAGGAGCACATATAACTTTAGTCAGAACAATGTCCAAGGAGATGAAGTAACACCAACAATGGATGGGTTTTACCAAGAAGATGAAATGCCTCCACCGAGTGTTGTGGGGGGTGGATGTCAATTTGGATCAAGTTGTCAATTTACCATCAACAGAGGTCGAAGAATTTGAAGATGTAGAAGAGGTTCATGTACCAATGCAGACCATTAACACATCAAATGAGGACGTATATGTTGATGATGAGGAAGAATTCGATGAGGAAGATAGTGAGGAAGAGGAAGGTGATATTGATTTATCAAGTGATAACGAACTATGCTTATGTAAGCTTGCTAGGATGTAGATTAGCATATGCATGGTTTATTTACATTTATGATTGATAAGGATTTAAAAGGTACATTTTTGAGAGGTCATTTAAGCCCTTAATTGATCACTTTTGTATCCGTTACTACTTAATTTCATTCCTTTTCACTTTTTAGGTCTCTTAAAGGCAAATTGCTAGAATGACGCTTATTCGGACGAAAAGACGCGAATATACGAAGAAAATGGCCAAAGTCAAGAATCGAGACACTCAGGCTGCTGGAGCATAAGGGGACGGCGTCACGGCTTAATTGCGACACCGTCGTGACATGTTTTGTGATGGCTCAGAGAGCAAATTGCTATTTTACAAGTGACGGCATCAGGTTTTAAAAGAGTAGGGCGTCGCAGCTCAGACGGCCTAGATTTGATCTAGACGGCGTTAGAGACTGAAGGCGACGGCGTCACAGGCATAAGGTGACGCCGTCACAATGTTAACGTGGCCAAGACGAAAACCTAATGACGGCGACCC
Organism: Chrysanthemum makinoi; assembly: GCA_910596185.1. NCBI lineage: Eukaryota > Viridiplantae > Streptophyta > Magnoliopsida > Asterales > Asteraceae > Chrysanthemum > Chrysanthemum makinoi. The sequence continues at coordinate 15,041,653 of OU343221.1, read as the reverse complement.
GACAGCGTCACAATTAAAGAGTGACACCGTCGCAGTTTGTAACACTATATATAGAATCCGAATTTTTCAGTTTTAGAGAGGTAGTTTTTTGGAGTAAAAACCTAAACCAAACCAAGGCTGTCTTGTACAGTATTTTAGGGTTCCATACCCTATTTACATCAAGATAAGTTTTTTACTTCATTGATTCAATCATGTCTTCAATTGTTTGTGTGTATGCTTGCATGTTCTCCATGTCCGGCTAATTACTTGTGTGTTTGCTTAGGTAATATGAAACCTAGTTATTGAATATTGATTGGTTGTCTCTTATCTTAATTGTGATTGACTTAGTATTGCGATAGGTCATTCGTTGTGTTATTAATGCTTGATTAATCTTTGTTGAACCTTAGCATATAGTTACTAGTGGAATTGTAAGCTAAACATCCAAAGAATACCTTAGTGTTAAGTTTATGAATCCTAGGGATTTCGTAGTCATTAATCTTTGGTAGCTTCAAAGAGTTAGGGATAAACGCATACCCTACGACCTTAGAAACACAACGCGTTAAGAATAAGGACGTGACAATTCAACCATCAATAGGAGATAACTAGGGAGTAATAAAACCTAAGTAAATACATTTTTAATCATCATACGAGCACACAACAATTAGACATAGACTACACTCACCTTAGATTAGATAAGTAGAAGTAATCGGTAGAAATACCAACCCCCAAATCCAAACCCCGAGAGTCGTACATTTCCATTTTCTAAAAAACATAAAAAAGCTAAAAAATAATCTTCCTCAACCCCAACCTTAGCGTAGTAATTTCTCACTAGCATTCCTATTCCCCTAGAGAACGATATCAATACCTGTGGCTTACCCTAATACTACACTACAACGATTAGGTTCACTGCCTAGGGTGTTATAAAACTTGCTCAACGAAAAGGAAGTTCCTTTGACCCCGAACGCGCTGCGTAAGCGTATCAAGTTTTTGGCGCCGCTGCCGGGGAATAGAATAGCTAGTTAGGAGTTCACCTCGTTTAGGTTTCCTTGCTTGATTCTTGTCAAGTAAGCTTTTTCTTATTTTTAGCTTCCTCGTAGTCTATCCCCCTTCTTCGTGACCTTTGTTCGTAATCCCATCACTTTTCATCATGGAAGGTGATAATCAACTACGATTCATCAACCCACCACCAAATGACCCGCCAAGAGGCCGTACTCTTGGTGAATACTCAAGACCAAGCCACCTAGGCTATAGAAACACCATTGAGCTTCCCGACCAAGCCCAAACTACGGCCCTTCGATCCGACACCATCCGGTTGGTGCAAAACGGATGTGCATTACATGGACTTCGTTCCGAAGATCCTAATCAGCATCTTAAGGATTTCCTTAAAATTGTCGATTCCATCGACCTCGATGCTACTACTCGGGAGACCACGCGATTGCGTCTCTTCCAATTCTCTTTACGGGACCAAGCTAGTAATTGGCTTGAGCGACTTCCCGCCGGATCCATCTCAAGTTGGGATGATCTCACCTCTCGTTTCCTTCCTCAATTTTTCCCACCGGGAAGAACCACTAAGCTTAGACGAGACATCTTGACGTTCCAACAACTTCAAGGCGAGTCTCTCTATGAGGCATGGACCCGATTCAAGGACTTACTCCATAGAGTCCCTCACCATGGCATTGATCTTTGGCTTCAAATCCAAATCTTCTATGACCATACCGATTTCATCACAAGGCGATCCATTGATCGAGCCGCCGGTGGAAGGCTTAGCGACTTCAACGTAGAGGAATCTTAGGATATTATAGAGGAGCTTGCTGATCAAAGCTACGAAAATTGGAATGAATCCCCTGAAACCCCCGTTAAAGTGGTTAATGCCATATCAATTCCTCTTGAATCTTCTAACGTCACTGAAGAGCAAATGAGTGCTCTTGAGAGAAGGATTGAGTTTCTGATTGAAAGGCATAGGAGAGCCCCTGAACGAATCCCTCGGGAAACGGTTAATTCCGCCAATTCCACCAACCACCCTACACCTTTCTCCGAATCCCAAAGTCGTGAGCATAATCTTAATTCCGAACGGCGCTTCTGTTCTACTTCCCCAATACAACTCTCACCGAGATTTAAGGAACAAAAGAGGAAGTACATGGCCGCTCATACGGAGAGATTAGCAAAATTTGAAGAGGAGGTTTATAGGCAAAGGGAGGAGATGCAGGCAAAAATGACGGAGGTGATGAACTTGGTAAAAGAGTATACCAAGACGAAAGTTCCCGAAAAGGTAATAGTAAGAAGTAATTATTATCCTCCCACTTCGTTTGTTAACGCCATTTCCATTATGCCTGATGAAGAAGGAAAGGTTGAGGAGAAGGAAACTGAGAAAAGCAAAAGGGAAGAAGCTGAAACTAATGATGAGCCCGAGACCATTGAGTACTACCTTAAGCACGAGATTAATAAAAAAACCATTGTCAACCAAGTGAACAACTTTAGGTACAATGAGGTTCTTAGGAAAGCCCTTGAAGGAAAAATAACAGAAAAAGAGTATGACACCATGCCTATGGGACCTATGTATGAGCTGGTTCTAAAAAAACTAGTAACTAAAAAGCGAGAAACCACGGGGAACTTCGTGATACCATGTAGGATATAAATGCCTTAGCTGATCAAGGGTCTGATGTAAACATAATGCCATTATCAGTCTATAATAAGTTGACTAGGGAGAAGCCAGCCAAGACCAATCTTAGACTTTCCTTAGCAAATCACACATATGTCTACCCCATAGGAATAGCAGTGGATGTTTTTGTAGAAGTGGCTAATATTGTCTATCCGGTGGACTTCGTGATTATAGATATTAAGGAAGATAGAAACATGCCACTCATTCTTGAAACACCTTTTCTGGCCACTGCAAGGCAACCATCAAATGCGGTGAGGGCATCATGGTACTCAAAAGCACGCTAGGATACCTATTGTTCCAAGGTATCCTCTTAAGATTATGGAAAAGATTACGGATGAGAATCCTCAAGTCCCTAACAAGGTGGTTAGGAAGAAAATTAATGATTGGGAAAATGGGCTTAGAGATTTTATGGTTCAAGGACTCGATGCAACATTGTGGAAGCGCGATAAAAAGTTAGGAAATAATCCTACCTCAATACCACAAACACAAAGTAACCCTAAGGAATTTTTAAAGGGAGTGAAAGTACTTTTGTACAAATCACGAATAAGAGCATTAAGAGGTAGAAACAAGCCGAGATGGTTTGGGCCTTATACGGTGAAGGAAACTAATCTAAAAGATAAAACCGTTATCATAATAGACGACGTTGGGAAGGAATCCACGGTAAGCATACAACGTCTACGCCCTTTTGATGAAGGACTAGTAAAAGTAGAAGGTGACGGTAATGAAGTCACGTAGGGGCACGACTTCGAGTCTAGCTACAAGACTCATAAATAAAGAAAAGCGCTTCGTGGGAGGCAACCTATGCTTAATTGTTTGCTTGTTTGTGTCGTATATCTTTTTAGTTATTGTTTATTCTCATGTTTAAATTGTAAAAATGCTTTATTTTGTCTTTAACCTCGTCTTAATTACATATAAAGGTATTTTACATAAGGGATAAGTGTAGGGAGGATTACACACGTTTTCAAAAGAAACGTGAACATGAGAATTTCAATTAATTAAAAGATATACATGTGTGTTTGTTTGAGTCAAATGCTTGTATCGAGTCATAATGGATGTTTTTGCAGGAATTTTTCCAGATTCTAAAGATAAAAATTTTCTAGAATTTTTTTCCAGAAAATCGCAGACCAGTTTCCGTCAGGATAACCTGACGACATCAGGGTCGCAACCTGACGGCGTCAGGAGGAGCAGAAACAACTTTCTACTTTTTCTCGTTTTCTGTGCTACTTATAAATTTTTGGAATTTTCCATGTCTTAATTTTCCAGAAAATCTGTAAACATCCATTCCACAAGCATTATATCCTAGTTTAGTAGAGTCTTATATATATTGTTACCGCCGATTTTACGTGAAGGTTTCGTTTGTTTTCTTCGAGTGTGCAGGTTTTATTTATCAAGAAGAAGATACAAAAGATTGGATGGAGCTTTTCACGCATAACATTCTTCTTGAAGAAGATTTAACCACTATTTCACACGGATCCTACCGAGCTAATCAGGGGAGTACTAGTTTCTTTCATTTTTAATTACCTTCCATTATCATAACTTTGATACTTTCGGGGAACATTGGGGACAATGTTCAGTTTAAGTGTAGGGAAGGAAAATAAAACGGGAACTTTGAAACTATGCTTATCCTTGACTATTTGCCTTGTCTAATTTCATTTGTGTAATAAACCATGAGAAATATCGGTTAGGGTAATTTTGGCACCAAATTTAAAATTTTTCATGACATATAGGAGTGGGCCATTAGTCTTAATAAAGCGTCTCATGGATAGGAAGTTATATGACTTGCACAAAAACCCTTTACCACTTAAATTTCACCCAAAATGTGAGGACTTCCCTTAGATTAGTAGGAATTAAAGAATTCATCTTTAATGCTTAGAGTGTGAACCGGTAGTATAATAGATTCTAGAACTTGTTTTGTGATGCATTCCGAGATCGCTAGTAAGACTACACTTGTGTAGTTAGGAATAACTAAATGATAAGAGGCATTAGGATAACCCTTGTTTGATACCTGTGATATAATTACTTCTTCCACATCGGTTGAGTAATTCCCCCATACCCTTGCGTTGTACTCATCTTTAGTACACGATACCCCTAGTTAACCCCTCAGTGCCTATCCTTTTTGAGGTTCTCGTGATGTTCCGGTTTTCCAGAATATCAATGAAGAGCATTGTTTACAATCCACCCCCAAATGTACACCCAAATCGCCTTAGCCTACCTTGTATGCACTCGCTTTTAGTGCATTATTGTTATCACACTAAATCCTTAGTTCAATTATCTAGTTGCTTGCATAAGTTGCTAAGTCGAGTCATATCCTTTGTACACAGTTTTGGGACGATTGGGACTCATGGGAAAAGTTAAATTTTATGAAATGACGGGAAGGGAACGTTAAATTCCAATTCCCTTTATTTACGTAATAATGTACTCCAAGTGTTTTGATCTTTTCAATTCGGGTCAAATTAGTGTTAGAGAAATAAAAACTCAAGTGTAGGGATATGCCTATAAATCCCTATTATTTTGATGTTATCGTAGAGGATGGTAGAGTAAAAGTGTATGAAAAAAAATAGAAAAAAATGAAAAAGAAAAAAAGAGTATTGAAAAAAAAAAAAAAAAAAAAAAAAAAAAAAAAAAAAAAAAAAAAAAAGGCTACCATCCTACATCTATCTTTAAATTTATGTTCGTTTGTTTCAATTTATCTAGAGTTTAGAGTGTCGAGTCTTGGCTTAGCAACGCCATTCTTCTCATGCTTGTAACATAAAGATTCTTGATTTGCCACCACTAAATCGCCTATCCCACCAAATCCTTTGTTTCCCTACCGTAAGCCTAACATTACAACCCTTTAAAAGACTTCTTGGATATTTTTGTCCTAGGTGCTTACGCCAAAGCGATGGAGGTTTGATCTAGTCTCAAGCCTATGGTAATCTATGTACTAGGACTGGTTAATGAGTGTTTATCTTCCATTTCCAATTTGATATATTTCATATACACCCGAGAGATGTGAGTATCCCAACACCCCTTGTGAGGTGCTAGTATGTAATTTCCGTGCTTGTTATGACTTTTGTGGGGCTTATTTGTATTGTGGATTGTTCTAAACTAATGTTTCATGACCACTAACTTATAAATTAATTGGCTAAAAGCACATTTGCTTGAGGACAAGCAAATACCAAGTGTAGGGATATTTGATAAGGATTTAAAAGGTACACTTTTGAGGGGTCATTTAAGCCCTTAATTGATCACTTTTGTATCCGTTACTACTTAATTTCGTTCCTTTTCACTTTTAAGGTCTCTTGAAGGCCAATTGCTGGAATGACACTTATTCGGACGAAAAGGCGCGAATATATGAAGAAAATGGCCAAAGTCAAGAATCGAGACACTTAGGCTGCTGGAGCATAAGGGGACGGCGTCACGGCTTAATTGCGACGCCGTCGTGACATGTTTTGTGACGGCTCAGAGAGCAAATTGCTATTTTACAAGTGACGGCATCAGGTTTTAAAAGAGTAGGGCGTCGCAGCTCAGACGGCCTAGATTTGATCCAGACGGCGTCAGAGACTGAAGGCGACGGCGTCACAGGCATAAGGTGACGCCGTCACAATGTTAACATGGCCAAGACGCAACCCTAATGACGGCGACCCGACGGCGTCATAATTAAAGAGTGACGCTGTCGCAGTTTGTAACACTATATATAGAATCCGAATTTTCAGTTTTAGAGAGGTAGTTTTTTGGAGTAAAAACCTAAACCGAACCAAGGCTGTCTTGTACAGTATTTTAGGGTTCCATACCCTAGTTTACATCAAGATAAGTGTTTTACTTCATTGATTCAATCATGTCTTCAATTGTTTGTGTGTATGCTTGCATGTTCTCCATGTCCGGCTAATTTACTTGTGTGTTTGCTTAGGTAATATGAAACCTAGTTATTGAATATTGATTGGTTGTCTCTTATCTTAATTTTGATTGACTTAGTATTGCGATAGGTCATTCGTTGTGTTATTAATGCCTGATTAATCTTTGTTGAACCTTAGCATATAGTTACTAGTGGAATTGTAAGCTAAACATCCAAAGAATACCTTAGTGTTAAGTTTATGAATCCTAGAGATTTCGTAGTCATTAAGCTTTGGTAGCTTCAAAGAGTTAGGGATAAACGCATACCCTACGACCTTAGAAACACAACGCGTTAAGAATAAGGACGTGACAATTCAACCATCAATAGGAGATAACTAGAGAGTAATAAAACCTAAGTAAATACATTTTTAATCATCATACGAGCACACAACAATTAGACATAGACTACACTCACCTTAGATTAGATAATTAGATAAGTAGAAGTAATCGGTAGAAATACCAACCCCCGAATCCAAACCCCGAGATTCGTACCTTTCCATTTTCTAAAAAACATAAAAAAACTAAAAACTAATCTTCCTCAACCCCAACCTTAGCGTAGTAATTTCTCACTAGCATTCCTATTCCCCTAGAGAACGATATCAATACCCGTAGCTTACCATAATACTACACTACAGCGATTAGGTTCACTGCATAGGGTGTTATAAAACTTGCTCGACGAAAAGGAAGTTCCTTTGACCCCGAACGCGCTGCGTAAGCGTATCAATGATATTAAAATTCTTTTATCTTATTATGTTTTTGTCACTTGTGAGAAATTCATTAGCTTTTTATGATTGAAATTTTATTGGACCTGAACTTTTTTTTCCTGTATGTGTGACAGATATGACTGCAATTAGAACGAAGTCTACTAGTCAAGTTACCTTCTACATCAATACATGTAAAGCTACCTTCTACATCGTGAATTGAAGTTTTTGGCATCTTCCTCATCAATACCAGTGAAGCTAGCTTCTACATCGTCTTTCAGCTTTGGTGCGCATCGTCATCGATTGGTATGCCTTTATCTTTAATGTATTTAAAACTTAGAGTTTTTCATTTTTTAATGTTTTATAACAAGTTTTGTTCATTTGTCTTCTTGAAATGCAACCAACCAAGTGTTCCAGAACTTGCTAAATAATCCAATTAATAATGTATCAGAACCTCTTGACAATTTATGGTGTACCATACACAAGCATATACCATTGACATCTCGTTTATAATGTTTGATGCTTGAGAACTTGACCTATGATATATTGTGCATTATCAAGCGTGTATTATGGTCAAAATTTTTGGTTATTTTTGAAGGCCAAAGAATCTGAGAAAAGACTATCTAATATAGAGTTGTTTGAAAAGTTGTGCAAGAAAAATAGACATGAAGGTGATTGGCGTGACGCAAGATCAGAAAAGGTTGCGCGTGCGCCTATTATATTTTCTAATGTTGTCGATCTAGCTCTTGATCTTCATATGGACCTAGAGGCATAAGTAAAAGCCACTCATGTATGTTTCATTTAGTTGTATTAACTTTTCGGCAGCTATATTTTGTATTAATAACTTTAGCTACCTTGATGGCTTAATGCAAGTGTAAACGATTTGTAGACGAATAGTGTATCTGATCATATATGGGAATGGTTCCTTTTGGTTTAAAGAGTTTGTTTAATTAGTAATTAGAGGTTTAGGTTTATATATGCTGGAAATAATTAATACACGAATAGCATATTTTTGTTGAAAATTAATTTAGCAACGATCAAAGGTTGTTGCAATTATAACAAAACATAGCAACAAAAATACTCATTGCAACGGTTAATTGGCAACAAGATAGTTGTCGTTGCTAAATCTAAACTTAGTTGCTAATAGTAGCAACAACCTTATATTGTTGCTAAGTGCTAAAATTGCAACAAGAAATAATTTTGTTCCTATCTACAAAAATAGGAACGACTTACCATGGAACTCAAAATTAGCAACGACCTAGTAGTTATAGCAACGACCCGGATAAATTAGCAACGATCTTCAAGTTAGCAACGGGCGATATAGCAATGGCCCTAAGTCATTGCCAATGTCGTTGCGAAGGGTGATTAGCAACGAATTTGAGCCATTTAGCAACGAATTTTTTTCGTTGCTATTAGAATTTTTTTCGTTGCTATTAGAATTTGGACCAAGTACCCCCATTCTGAGGATCCTCTAGAGCAACAGATGGACTGTCAATGAAAAAAGGAGTATTCACATGTCTCGTAGAATATGTCACAACACGATATCCAGAAATACGGAGAAAGTTCTTCAAAGTCATTTCTGAAAAGAAAGAAAATCAACGGTTAAAATTAGAAGGAACTATAAAATGTAGAAGGCGGGTTAAAACATCAAAAAATGCATACCATCACCATCTACAATAATAGCAGGCTTCATGGGAGCCTCCTCCCAAGAACCATCTAACCCCGCAAGATACAAAATAGGCTCCAGGAATGTTTGGGCCTTTATGGGGTAACGAAGAAGACGAGATCGAAGATTAGTATCGAAGGCCTCCTCAAGATAGGAAAACCTGAAGGATCACATACCATGCCTAAAGGAAGTTAACAAGCTAAGGACAGTCATCGGGGATAAAAGATGTGCGAACTCCGATCAGGGGATATTGGTCATGGAAGTTTTGAAGAAAGGAAGGATAGTATGACAAGACCTTTTTTGGATAGTTAGCCAATCTCTGACCGGGCGAAGACCTTAACAAGGGCAAGGTAGGCTCCCCCGGTAGGCTTTGCAAGCCACAACGAAAGAAGTCAAACGGGCAGCCCCAAAAGGGTTCAGGAGAGAAAATAGGAACTTGAAGAACTTGATGGTTAATTGATGGTTGGCAACTTGGTATTACAACTTGAGGGAATCTTATAGAACTTGATGGTTGGCAACTTGGTATTACAACTTGGACAATAATTGAAGCTCTCAACTTGGACTATTGCTTCACTATTATTGGTTGTCATTGGGTAGTATATTTACAAGTATGCCATGGATTACTACTATAAAAAGGCATGATCTATACCTTATTTCAACATCCCATTTCAAAGCATAACACTAAAACAGATAGTATACTTTCTCCTAGTATTCGTGAGTAGAATTAGAGAGTTTGTAATATCTCCTAATACAAGAGATATAACTACCGGTGTTTATCCTTGTAATTAGGAAGAAGGTGCAACTCCTAATTTCCATCATTGTGAAGCGTATCTTTCCTTGCCCGTGGTTTTTACCCTATTGGGGTTTTCCACGTTATATCCGTGTGTCATCTTTTATTATATTTCTTTTTTTAGTTGTGGGTTTGCTTCAGTCCTGTGTCACTTTTCTCAACAAGTGGTATCAAAAGCTAAGGTTGGGTGTGTGTATAATTATTTATCGTATGATCTGTGGTTGCCACTAATTAGTGGACCCTCCACATCAAAAGATGATTAAGATTATACTCACTCAAAAAGTGTTCGTTACTATTATTAACAAATAATAGTTTGGTCGAAAAGTAGATTGTGATTGTAGCAATGGCGGCGAAATTTGAAATAAAAAAATTCAATCGGAATAATTTCTCATTATGGAAATTAAAAACGAAGGCTATCCTTAGAAAGGTGATGCAGGATTTCTGACCAGGTTTTAATATTTATAAGTGTCTCGTTTACCTATGGTCCACCTTATGCACTCACGGGCAGTGTACCCGTCGTGTGTAGTGTAGTAATCGATAAAACCGAGGTCGTCCTAAGAGCTATGTGAGTGGATTCTAATTAAGTCTAGATGACACTGGTTTTAACTGGTTTGAAGTTGAAATGATTAATTAACTAATAAACAAGAAATAAAAGCGTAAAATAAATAGAGGTTGTGATCAATAGAGAGAAAGTGTGCTAACCTAATTACTCATCCTATCGTGTAATATTCATGTTTTATTACTTCCAATTGATTCAAGTGGGGGTTTAAGTCGCTAGGACAGAATTTGGTCAATTCGTCCTAACCTATCAACAAATGCTCCTACCCGAGGTCAAAGGTTTACCCCCTGATAGTCGAGTGGTTTTTAGTCTCCTAAGCCAAGTCATTAAGTACCCTACATGCAAGATTCGAAATAATGAGTGCCCGAGCGCTAGCATCTTAGACACTCATCCCTAACTTCTTAAGTTCATCCGGACGACCGGTGATCATTTGGTCAGTTCGCACAAGCGAAGAAGGGTCGTCAGTTGGTCAATTCTTACCCTTCCCAACTCTACCTAACTACTTAGGGTCAGTTGGTCAATTCTCCTAAGCAACTAGATACAACCGCATTTCAAAACTACCGAAGCTAGGGTAACTACCAACGAACTATGCATGCATACACCAGAAACAACTATACATAAGCATGAAAACATAAACAATACATCAAGGAATCATAACTAGGCTAGCACCAAAGGTGCTTAGCCGATCATATTAAAAGAAACAATAAATTCGATGTTTAACATAATGAAAGACATGAATCGAAAGTAAAAGATGAAGATGATCGCTAATGCTTATCGATATGGAGTGATTCTTCCCTTGGAGATGGCTCCGTATGCTCCAAAAGATCTGCCTTTGGAACCCTCTTCACGTTCTCTGACTTTGAGTTGTGAGTGAATGATGTGAAATGCAGAAATTAGGGCTGGTATTTATAGGCACGATCCTAGTTATGGCGTAACTTGAGTTGAGAGTTACGCCGTAACCTTCAATAATCCTCCAAATGTACTCTCGTTAAACTGGTTACGGCGTAACATTTGGGAAAGGTTACGCCGTATCTTCAATACAGAACTCATTTGAGTGTACTACGACGTAATGCTTGTTTAGAGTTACGGCGTAGTTGATGGAGGCGCAAAACATTTCTTGACCTAGATGATTACGGCGTAAACTTAGTTAGGAGTTACGTCGTAATTGCAGTTGAGTTGGTCTTCTGAGTCAAAACACTAGCTACGACGTAATGTAAGAGAAAAAAGTTACGCCGTAGCTTCTTCACAGTTGGCATACTATCATAAATCGTTAGGAAAATCTACAAATCCGCGTCTCATAAGCTCCAATGCTCATAATTTACCTGAAAGTGAAATATAAAGGAATACAAGCATAAATCCATATAAATAATATAAAATATGAGCATTATCAGGGGAAATTGACACTTAAAAGTCACGACTATTTGATGTTATCAAATATCCCCCACTTGAACTCTACTTGCCCTCAAGTAGACCTTATTAGAAAAATTCCTAAAAAGATATCCCCCATTACCTGGAAAATATGAGTTTAAAAATCCCTTATGCTAGAATAAAACAAAGCCGAACACCTTACGAAATAGGAACAAAACACTCAAATTATCTCATCTAGTCTAAGTGTCAATTTCAGGGTGATCACTCAAATCACAGACATAGCATGTATTATATCATAAGCTTTGCGGTTAAACACATCTCCGCCAACTAGAGTTAAGGACTAAACAATTCTTGAAGGCAATATGGGTAGACATAACACGGTTAAGGGTGAAATGTCATTACTAACGTGTCACGGCAAAGTGGACAAAATCAATGATACATGACCAAATCCATGGCCAAGACACCAAAGATTGCTCATTTCATCACCTAGACACGCTTCATGACTAAAAGGGTAGGATAAGACATGGGAAATACTCCATTGGTGTAAAATAAAAATAACGAAACAAATAGTCTTAACCTATAACCAAGTTGTCACCGCCTACCGTTCATCCAAAGTTCAAGCTTTAAGGTAAAGAAACCGGATCATGATATAACAATTAGATGTGTCATTAGTGGACGCCGTGATGGGCACATTACCTGTTCTTCAACTGTTGGCGCGATAATTACCAACTCAATTCTTCAAATATGACCGAGGTGGCCTCCTCGATGCTTAATCTTTGATGAGCTCCAATCATAGTGCCTATAACATTGCACTATATAATAAACAATAAACTATTATATATATATATATTTATATATATATATATATATAGTGAAACTTTATTTTCAGAACCCACTTTAAGTGCGAGAACTGCGAGAACCATCTCTAGACTAATCTGAATGGTTGATTTTTTTAATCAATGGCTGTCATGAGTTGTGTCATTAGTGTAACTAATTGAAAGATTGGGTCAAAATTTATAAACTTGAAAGGGTATTAATGGAATTTGGCTTTTAAAAGTTTTAGAAACCGTCAAAAGATATAATTGAAACAAAAAACACAAATATCTCTCCGCTTCTCTCGTTTTCAATCTGCAGTCACGCGAGTCTAACAATTCATTTAGAAGATCAAGTATTAATTTAATATCATTGAATAAGAATACTTTAATGGTGATATCAGGTTTGCACTTATTTGTAATATTTCAACCATTTTTTTATTATTTTTTCGAATGAGTCCTTAAACAATCAAGAATTCATCAGATCTTGGTGTTTCTACCTTTTTTTTTTCACCACGATGTGTAAATCGAATTATTATTATTTTATTATTTATTTATTTTTTAATAGATTTTATTTCGATCTGAAGTAGGTGCTGATGGAAGTTCTTTTATGTTACCACAGATCTTGTGTTCTTTATATTTGTTGATTTTGGCGATTTCATTGATGTTGATGTCATCCCAGGTTTGATTTTTTTAATTTTTTTTCGTATTAATTAAAAGTTAGTTTTTTATCTTTATATGAAACTTGTCTATAGTTTTTGGTTTTAACAACTGTTTTGGACCTATGAAAATGGATCTAAGAAAATGGATCTACGAAAAGGATAGGAAAATTCAATATTGATTATGTGGGTTTAATCTATATTGGTAGTTGTGGGTTTGGTTCAAAAAAACATATATGTTTTGTGTTTGGATGGAAAGATACATATATGTTTTGCTTATAAAACATATATGCTTTGTGTTTTGGATTATAAAACATATATGTTTTGTGTTTATGATTAAAAAACATGTTTGCATCATTAGTTTAATATACACAAAATTATGTATGTGTATATGCGTTATGCTAGTTGTCGTGATTAATTTTCGTTTCATATTTGTTTGTGGTTTAATTGTTTTCGTGCATGCTTGTTTCAGATTGATTGATGAAGATGATGATATCATTTAAGACCAGGAAGTGGATGAACACGATTCTACATGAAGATAATTTACGACTTTTGGAGATATATGATTATTGCATGTGTTTTTGTATTTGTAATCAAGTGAAATGTAACATAAGTATATCAATCTTGTTTTTCTTTTTAAAATAATTTATGTTTTTTAATTTGTGTTTCAAACTTTCGAAAAAAGTAATGATTGTGTAAAAATATTGGTAGGTTGATATTGTTAGCTAAAAAAAATATGTATGCATTTTGACTAATTGGAAACATGTATGTACCTTGACTATTTGGGGAAAAAACATATATGCACCTTTGCCTATTTGAAAAAAAATATATATAATAAAATAAAAAAACATGCATGCTCCTTGAGATTTCAAAACATAATGATTATGTATAAAAAAACATGTATGCACCATGACTATTTGAAAACATGCTAGCATTTAAAAAAAACAAAACAAAACAAAACAAAAATAATATGAAAATGTCTTTTACTATTATACCCATTTGAATTAAATAAAAATAAGAAAATGCTATGGAGCATTAAATGATGTACATTGTGTATTATTAGTTGTAAAAAGTTGATTCTCGCAGTTCTCGCACTTAAAATGGGTTCTGAAAATAAAGTGCCTATATATATATATATATATATATATATATATATATATATATATATATATAGTGAAACTTTATTTTCAGAACCCACTTTAAATGCGAGAACTAGTTTTAAACCATTAGATGAATGAATCAATGGTTTAGATGATGTGTGGCATAATTGTAATTAATCAAAATGTAAAATTTAATTTTAAAGCAGCAAAAGGGTATTAACGGAATTTCGCACTTTACAAAAACTGATTCAGTTTAATTGGCATAACTCCAAAAAATTAGGTCAAAAATCAATTCATTCTTTATCTCTCTCTTTCTCTTACTCACGCCTCCATCCCAATCACTACTAAATTTTCGTTAAAAAAAACTGATCCACAAAAAGATGAAACAAAAGTTTCAATCCACAAAAAACTGATCTGGTTTGTTCTTTGTCGATCAAAAAAAAAAATGAAACAAAAGTTGAAGGAATTGTGAGGCAAGCTTGTGGTGTATGAGGTTCGAATTCAATTCGATCAATTAATCATGGTGGATGTGGCGTGATTCTGGATGGGATCGTGATTCTGGTTTGGTGGCGCCGCCTCTCATGGTGGATGTGGATCTTGGTTTTTTTGGGTTGCTCCTCTTCCCATCAAGAGCCTCTAGAAATCTTTCGGTACTGGCGTACTGCATAATGTCGTATTATGTTAGTCCGAAAAAGATGTTTCAGGTTTAACGAACTTAAGAAAAAAACGTTAATCACAAAAAGATATTTCAGGTTATGGGTGGCAAGATACAAAGGAGGATGAAGATGAAATTTAATGATTGGGTAAAAGTTTTTGTTAGTCACGTGATAGGTAAACATAGAAAGTTTAAATTTTCTTTTCCTTTTACATTTGGTTGCTCCATATTTTCATTTTATCACTATTTTTTAGTATTTTTTTTTCTGTTTTAATATTGTTTAAAAAATATATTGGTCATAAAATAAAAAATATATTGGTCATAAACTATAAACTTTGTCATAACTTCTTACTTGTATATCTCTGTTACTACCGGAAACAAAGAATCGTATGTTTACTACTGGTAAAAAAAATTGAGCCCTCCTTAACATAAATTCTTGACTTCGTCTTTGATCAAACTGGATGTGGTGACTAATGATGTGGTGGCTAATCATTAGACATCAGCTTTGAAATAGTTTTTCATATTGCTTGCAAGTTTAGTGTACTGATATAATTTGGTGAGGGCAGCTCAAACTCTTTAGAAGGCGTGCATGTATGTTATTGGAAGGCGTGCACATATGTTCGTAAGAATCTAATGAGAAACTTCGAATACACATGTTCCGTGCGCATATGTTTTTGGAAGATGTTCATATATATTTATAATGATATAAGTTTAATGAAAAATGTGGCTTAACAATCTATTTTTTTGAATTTTTTCAGGCGTTCAAGTATGTTCTTTGAAAGCGTGAACATTTGCTCTAAAGAATTTGAAGAGAATCGGAAAGTACACCTATGTTTTTGAAGGCGTGCATGTATGTTATTGGAAGGCGTGCACACATGTTTCGCAAGAATTTGATGAGAAACTTTAAATACACATGTTCTGTGCACATATGTTTTTGGAAGATGTTCATATATATTTATAATGATACATTTGTAATTGAATTGTATTTTTATTTGATATCAAATTTATGTATTATATTATGTTCTTGATTAATCATAAATCTAAAAGTTACGAGTATATCTTTTTATGTTTTTTGGTATTCATTTTTTAAGTTTATAGAATGTACATTAAAAACATATGTGCAATTACCTTTTTAAGTAAAACTAATTAGAAGTTTCAACTATTGAATGCTACAAACACATGAATAAAAAAAACATGCCAGCTAAATAAAAAACATGCATGCACTCCTCTTTTTCAAAAAAAAAAAAAAAAAAAAAAAAAAATAGTTCCTAAAATTATGGAATTTTAAAAAACGAATTTAATAAAAATAATCATAAATAAAATTAAAATTGTCTTTTACTATTATACCCTTTTGAATTAAAAAAAAATCTTTAATATTAAAAAAATATGATTGGCTTAGAGTGGTTCTCGCACTTAAAGTGGGTTCTGAAAATAAAGTGCCTATATATATATATATATATATATATATATATATATATATATATATATATATATATATATATATATATATATATATATATATATATATATATATATATATATATATATATATATATATATATATATATATATATATATTACATCATAACATAACATCCCCCCACTTGAGATGAACATATAATGAGAATCTGGGGGGTCTTTAATGATCTTCAAATATAAGTCTTTGATGAAAACGTGATTTCCGAACCTTTCTACTTGAACCTTGAACTTAGGCAAACAATGACTTCCCAATCACAAATTAAGACTACACGGTAGGCTAAGGCGAATGGGTGTAACGAAACAATATATATTGGGTGAACAAATTAAAAGAATGGCTCAGACGGGTGTATCTAAGGGTATCTTGCACTAAAGGTGATTTTTACTAACTTTTTATAACCTACAACCAACATAACTCTAAATATTTGAACCCTAATATTATATAAGCTATCCGTGATTTTTCACGGGTTTATAGGCTAGTTTTATATAAACCTACAAAAATTTTATATGTATGTTTGGCAAAACTAGATGTAAGTTGTATCTTTGTAAACTACAAAACTCTTTATATGAGCTAAAAGCTATGTCTTTTTTTTATATATAAAAGTATTTGGTAAGTTAGGTGTTAAATGTAACTATAAGATGTAAAATGACATAAAATGACATATCTAAACAAATATTTGGAGGGTATCTCAATAATTTAATGTTTTAACAGCTCTAAAATGTTTAAAAAGCTTCATGACTCAGCTTTTCATTTAGGAGCTATTTTTTTAAAATAAAAGTTTATAGTTAATATAGTCAAACGGAGCTACTTATTTTTGTAACAAAAAGCTAACAACTCTCAAAAAAGCCCCTACTAAAGAGGCACATAACCCAACAAAAAATTAAGTATGGAAGTATGAAGCATAATATTTATAGATCATTAAATTATACTCGTACTATTGAAAATTTTTAAAACAATACGTAAACTAATGTTATTCAATGTGGTTTCTTAGCCATTTGTAGCTCATATAACAACATGCTAAACACAAAAATCTAAAAACAAAAAGACTACTCTATTTTAATTGCTCACTAGACGGCATTCTATGCATTTTTTTCACTATATAAGCACCCTTACATTCTTAACCATCACATCCAGAACTCATATAACCAATTTCTCATCCTTTCCGTCTATCAATGGCTCGTGTTTTTGGCTTGTTTGTGGCTCTAGCTCTCGTTTTCTAAGTGGCAATGGCAGCGGACCATAGTCCTCTACAAGATTTTTGTGTCGCGGATGCAAATGGCCAAGGTACATAGCGCATTATTATTTCGCTCTTTTTTTTCGTATGTACTTTATGGTTTACATTTATAATCAGTTTACTGATTGCAGTTTTGGTGAATGGTGTCACTTGCAAGAACTCAAGTTTGGTTCAAGCTAGCGACTTCCACTTTAGCGGTCTCCACAAAAGAGCAAGCGTATTTAACACAGCACTCGGGTTTGGGGTGACCCCGGTTTTCGTGGCACAGGAGCCGGGACTCAACACTTTAGGAATCTCATTGTCTCGTATTGATTATGCACCATTTGGGATTAATCCACCTCACACGCATCCTCGTGCTTCTGAAATCTTGACTGTGTTGAAAGGAAGTCTCGAGGTTGGATTTGTCACATGAAACCCTGAAAACCGTCATATTTCTAAAGTATTGAATAAAGGTGATGTTTTCGTTTTCCCACAGAATCTTGTGCATTACCAAAGGAACCTTGGACAAAAACGCGCAACTATGATCGTGGCGTTGAGTAGCCAGAATCGAAGGGTGATCTCTATTGCAAATGTGGTTTTTGGTTCGAAACCAGATATAGCGACTGATGTTCTTGCTAAGGCGTTTCAAACTAGCAATGATGTTATTGTTGGAATTATATATCAAGACATTCAAATAAATAATCACAAAACATCAAAGTAATCATGCGGAGGCGTATAGGATTTATTAATGAACAATTAATTAACATAAAAAAATATGCGTACCTTTTCTTGATTCTAGCCGAACAAAAATCAAATCCACAAACTAGCAACGGATGAACCCTAATTTGATTTAGTTAGGATTATGTGAATTACCCCTTACCTTTTTGTAATTCAATCCAAGATAATAACAATAATGTATTATTACTATGTTCTTGTACACACGTACTAAACCGAATTAAAGTAATGCTAGTTTTTATAAAACAAATAACTTTGCTTGTGGAAAAAGAATGGATCGACACCAATGGTGTTTGGCCGATCGGTTTGGACAAAGAAAACACACACAAAAACGTTTTTAGGGTTTAGCTTATGAGCACAATAGATGGAAAAATAAAACCCTTAGCCTTGTTTATATACCCAAGCAAACTTGGTGAACAAGTTGGTTTTTCTTTCCTTGTTTTGTCCCTATGGCCGATCAGTTTGGAGTCCCCCTAAGGGATTCCGGAACCTTCCCAACTTTTGCAATTTGATCCTTTTCCATAAATATTTAACGACCGTTAGTCCATTACATTAATTACTTAACGTCCGTTAGTTATTTCGTTTAATAAATAAATAACTACAACATTTATATTTAATTATTAACTTTAAATTCTCATACGTAAAGTGTGCAATCCCATAGTCTCGAGTTCGATCCTAACTCACGTCTACTAATTTATATCCATAATACTAACAGCTCCCACTTGGATATATCTTAATAGAGTGATCACATTCGGTTAGCGTCTAGCAACACTTCGATGCCTATAGTACAACTCGAGCAAGGCTCCTGGAAAACCTTTTAATGATTTCTCATTATTATTATCCTTTTGTTTCTAATACCACGTTAAATAAAGATATGGAATTAAGTCATTCTTTATAACACTATTCTGTTTCTCGTTGCAAGTGATTGACCAAGATTACCGAATCATCTAAACATATTTAGGGGAGATTTGGGTGCGGCCGCACAAACATCTTGTCAACCCTACGAGGGGCCCAGCAGTATTAAACTCCAAATAAATTTGAAGGAACAAATTCTATCTTGACTACAAGAATAACCCACAAACTTTGTAACATTTCTGAAAACAACCCTTATGACTACCATTCTATAGCGTTAAGTTGCTCCTCACAAATGCACTACATTCATGACACTTATCTGGTATCTCAAGTCTGGGGATAACTATTCATAATTTACTCATAACAATATCCACAAAGTAAATTATGTAGTTGGGATAAGTCCTATATTCAATTCATTGAATATCATCCGAAATTGGTATGCATTCTCATCAATATACTTTCAAGTATATTCTACCACATCTCTCAGATTTGTCTTAGTTTAATGATACTCCCATATCATTAATCGACAACGGACATTTAGAATAACTTAATTACTCACGGATTAAACATGCATATATAGGACAACAATATTATAAATGAAAATAAACATAATCCAAACTTTATTTCATTAAAATAATAAATGTTTTACAATATCCTTTATCCAAATACTAATCATAGTTATGCATGAAACTTTTAGCTAAACGAAGTCCAATTTCATTGGCAAGTCCTACAAGCTTGTCTTTAGCTAAAGCCTTAGTGAGCGGATCAACCAAGTTATCATCTGTGTGAACTTTCAGTAGATTTATTTCACCTTCCTGGACTTGTTCCCGAACATAGTGATACTTCCGTAGAAAATGTCTGGTGCCCTTCATGACTCCAGGTTCATTGGCAAATATGATTGCAGCAAAATTGTCACAATACATATCAATAGGTGATTCAATTGAAGGCATAACACCAAGCCCTGAAATGAATTTCCTAATCCAAACAACCTCCATTGCAGCTTCGGAGGCAGCTATGTATTAGGCTTCTGTAGCAGACATCGCAATCGTACTCTGCTTCTTGCTCTTCCAGTCAACTGCTCCTCCATTTATGACAAAGACATAACCCGTCTGAGACTTCGTATCATCTTTATCACACTGCCAGGGCGCATCACAGTAACCTGTAACACCAAGTTCGTGTGGATTTCCTCCATACGCTAAAAACATATCTTTCGTATTCCTAAGATACTTTAGAATATGTTTAACAGCAATCCAGTGAAGTTCACCCGGATTCTGTTGATATCGACTGGTCATGTTTTGAGCGAACGCCACATCTGGCCTTATGCATCTCACAACATACATAATAGATCCTACAGCCGAACCATAAGGAACTTTCTGCATGCGTGCCACCTCAGCAGGTGTTGAAGCACACATATCGCTACATAAGCCATGCTTTACTTCCATCGGCAAATATCCTTTCTTGGAATTTTGCATATTGAATCTCTTTAATATTTTATCAATGTAAGCGCTTTGACTTAAACCAATTAACCGCTTTGACCTATCTCGGTAAATCTTGATTCCCAGAATATATGCAGCTTCTCCTAAATCCTTCATGGAAAAACACTTCCCAAGATATGCCTTAACATTTTGCAAACTCGGAATGTCTTTTCCCATAATTAATATGTCATCGACATAAAGAATTAGGAAAATTACATTACTCCCACTAACTTTGTGATATACACATGGCTCATCAAGATTTTGAATAAATCCATACCTTTTGATTTCTTCATCAAATCTTTTATTCCATTGCCTTGATGCTTGCTTCAATCCATAAATGGACCTTTGAAGTTTGCATACACGGTTTGGAAATTGTGGATTCACGAACCCCTCAGGTTGCTTCATATAGATGTCTTCATCTAAGCGACCCTTCAAGAAGGCGGTTTTGACATCCATTTGCCATATCTCATAGTCATAGTATGCTGCTATAGCTATGAGAATTCTAATAGCTCTAATGTCTGTTACAGGAGAAAAGGTCTCCTCGTAATCAATGCCATAAGTTTGAGTAAAACCTTGCGCAACTAGACGAGCTTTATAGACGTGTACATTACCATCCATGTCAGTCTTAATCTTATAGAGCCACTTACTTCCAACCACCGTGGCGTTTGGAGGTAAGTCAACCTCTACCCAGACTTCATTTTCTCTCATGGATTGCATTTCCCCATTCATTGCAACCTGCCATTTTGCCTTGTCAGGACTTGCCATGGCAGCTTTATAACTAGTAGGCTCTCCAAGATCTCCTAACATAGTTTCCTCAACCTCTACGTTAAGACATAGACGTTCAGGTGCACGCGTATTCCTTACGGATCTACGAACGGGAATCACTTCAACTTCTGGTGGAGGACCCAGACTATCAAGTTCTACTGGAAGTACGTTAGTGTTTTCAGAAGGTAATGCATCTTCTTGATCATCTTCCAGATCATAAACTCTCCCACTGAATTCTTGAGATACGAGATCTCTTTCAAGAAAATCTCCATACCTAGCAACAATTACTTTATTTTCAGTTGGATAGTAAAAGTAGTAACTCATAGTTTCCTTAGGGTATCCTACGAAAATACACTTTACAGATCTTTGTTGGAGTTTATCTGCTGAGTCACGTCTAACATACGCCTCGCAACCCCAGACCTTTAAATAAGACAGGTTAGGAGCTTTCCCATGCCATATTTCATATGGTGTCTTATCAACCTTTTTTGTGGGAACCATATTTAGAATGCGAACAGCTGATTCCAAAGCATAATCCCAAAAGGATAAAGGTAGAGTGGTAAGATTAAACATAGATCGTATCATGTCCAACAATGTACGATTTCTTCTCTCAGATACACCATTTTGTTGTGAAGTATATGGAGAAGTGAGATTCTGGACAATTCCATTCTCAGCTAAGTAATCTTTAAACTCTTGGCTTAGATACTCGCCTCCTCTATCGGATCGAAGAGCTTTAATCTTCTTTCCCAATTGCAGTTCTACTTCAGCTTTGAAAACCTTAAATGTTTCAAACACCTCATGTTTATGCTTAAGTAAATAAACATAACCATAACGGCTGAAATCATCAGTAAAGGTTAAGAAGTAGCTAGCACCTCTCTTTGACACATGTCTAAGTGGTCCACACACATCAGTATGAATAAGACCAAGTAGATCGGAAGCCCTCTCCATATTGCTATGAAAAGGTTTCTTAGTCATCTTCCCAGATATACATGACTCACATTTATCAAATGATTCATCATTGATATTTTGCAAAAGCCCTTCTTGTTGCAGCTTATGCATGCGAGCCTTGCCTATATGAGCAAGTCTACAATGCCAAAAATAAGAAGAATTCAAGTCTAACTTTATCTTCTTGTTAATGCTAAAAATTGAATTATTATTATTGTTAGATTCATTTCCAATCACATCAATTTCAAACACACCATTCACAGTAATTGCTTTAAAATAAAATACACCATTTAAAGAAACATCAATTCCATTACGTGAAATAGTATGAGTAAAACCATTATCCAACAAAATTGAAAAGGAAACAACACCTCTAATTATAGAAGGTGCGTAATGACAATTGTTCAATAACAGTACTAAGCCCGAAGGCAATACTAAACTAAACGTTCCTATGGCTTCAACAGCTGCATATGCGCCATTTCCCACGTGCAGATATTGCTCCCCATAGGCAAGCTTCCTTTCCACTCTAAACCCCTCCAGTGTATTAAAAATGTGAATACCACAGCCCGTATCATATACCCAGGAATTATTATGATTTAGAGTAAATAATTCAATGACAAATAAATTACGGAAGAACCGGCCCAAGGACCCTTCATACTTCTTTTTATTTGCCCGCAATTCATCAAGATAGAGAGCACAGTTTCTCTTCCAATGCCCAACGCTCTTACAGTGGTGGCATGCTTGATTCTTTTTAGGATTTTCCTTCCTACGAGTAGGGTTCTTCTTGGGTTGAGGTTGATAGGCCATCACCTGTTTGCCTTTGTCAACCTTTCCCTTACCCTTCCCCTTCTTGTTGTTCGCACGCTGCGGTTTTGGCTTATTAATCCTTCCACCCTGAATAGCAAATACCTGGGCGGTAGGAACCTTTTGAGGCAACCCTTTCTCATAGTCAATTAGTAATGCGTGTAGGTCGAACTGTCTTCCCACGCAGTGCATATTGAAATTTCTGAAAAAACCATTAAAATCCTTGTTAAGGGATCGATTAATCAGATTCACAGCCATGTCATCATCATAAGTTTTGCCAAGTGCTTTGAGCTGGTCCATGTAACCTTTCATTTCTAGTACATGAGCACTTACGGGTTTACCCTCACCTTGCCTACAGCTGTGTAACGCGTCGGTCAAGTCATAAATCTCGACAGCAGCTGGTTTCTCAAACATAGTCCGAAGTTCATTGAGCATATTAAATGGGAAATAATGTTCAAACTGCTTTTGAAGAGCAGATTCCATTGTTCCCAACATAAGACAAGCCACATCATTATGACGCTTATACTCAAGTTGCCAAGCATCAATTTGAGCTTGAGTAGTATCAGGACCAGTTGGTTGTTCAGGGCAAGGTTCATAAAGATATTTCAACCGGTCAGCAACTCTACAGACAATTCTCAAAGAGCGGTGCCAATCATTGAAATTCTTAGAGCCAGTCAACTTTTCTCGATCAAAAAAGCTTTTGAACGCAGAACTTAGTGCAGTGTTAGTGTTATCGTTATTTTGAGCCTTTTCTACAGAAAAAAGTTCAAGTATTAGTATTTTCGATAATACAACTTTTCAAGAAAATAAAATATACCCAACGGTAATATAAACATATAACCATATAATTTTCTCGAAAACTAGGATCCAAATTATCATAGGTTCATTACATCAGTTGATCTTCTAGCAACGAACGCATATAATAAGGTAATCTGTCGAACATTAATTGGCAAACAATTTCCAACTCCTAGATCATTATGGGATTTATATTTTCCAACGCTATTGCAAATAAAAACATGTTTCATCCCATCTTATGCCATTGAGTCCAGATCTCACTTCCTACTCAACTTAAGTGTTTAACTTAAAGAACTGCAAATATGTCCATGTAAGGTCTGACTTTACATAGAGATTTACCTCTCCATCACAATCTAGCCAAGTACTGTCATGACGTAAATTGAAACTTCAAGTGTTCCTTTTAATTAGATGGCATATTCTTAATTTAAAAGGGTACTAGTTTTGATTTTATGTAGTCAAATCAAATATGTACAAAGATGTCATGCATTCATCTTGTAGCATAATTTTAATAAAAAACTTTTTATTACCAATTCATAAAGATCAAATTATCAAAGTTTTGATTGAGGTATTGGGTTCACCAATCAAGGAATTTAGTATTAATTATCATCCACTATACCGTACTTTTGCATAAGTGTAAACACTTAGTGTTTCGGGTAATTACCACTGAAGTGGCGCATGGAATTAAAACTAATTCGCCCTTAAGATGAGCTTGCATATTTTATGGCTTACTAAGTAGCTCCATTCGAACTTACAGAGGGCAGAGGACCAGGTAAGCGCAAAGCATAACCTTAGACATCCTTTCAGTGTGACTGTGTCACTTCTTTATTAACCCCTTTATAGTTCATTCTAATGGGTGAGCCGTTCAGTCATTTGTACCAAAGTCACCAATCAATTAAACTATTGAAAACTTAACTCTTCCAAAACAAATCAAATTTCGCCATTGTTTAGTCCTTATTATTTTTCTATTCAAAATTACCCTTTGCTTAAACTGTCGCACATAATAAACAAACAAGTAATACCAATAAAAAATAAACTACTAAAAAACAATGCACACATAATAAACAATTTATACGTGTAAACAAGTAGCCACATGCAACTTATTCGATAAAACCCTATTAATAATTAATATCTAGGTTAAATTAATGTATATATTAATTAGGGCTTTCACTCCAGCGATAGAAAGTGAGCCACATACATCGACGAATCGATTGCGTAAACCCATAATTAATAATATACCAAATTGCACATAATTGATTCATTAATTATATATAATTGGAGTCTTCCCCAATTCAAGATTTATCGTAATTAAATATGTCTCAACAATTAAACAATTATCAAAGCAACTTATCCATGACTAACATGCATGTATAATCATGGATATCATAACAATTATACACATAAGTCACAAGATCGCATATAAAAAATTCCATGACACATAACAAATTATTCACGAATTAATCACGTAATCAATATTAATTCTAGGTTTTAATAAGGTTAGCAAACAATTTTCAAAACCCTAAAAAATTTATAAATGTGTCTACATAAAAAAAATAGGGGAACGCCCCAATAATTAAAAAAAATCGACCAAACATAAATTAAACATAAACCCTAGATTAACATATCAAACAACATACAAATATTTGTTTTATTACGCATTTATGTAATTAATTACTCATTAAAACCAATGACTCGTGATGCCACTGTTGGAATTATATATCAAGACATTCAAATAAATAATCACAAAACATCAAAGTAATCATGCGGAAGCGTATAAGATTTATTAATGAACAATTAATTAACATAAAAGAATATGCGTACCTTTTCTTGATTCTAGCCGAACAAGAATCAAATCCACAAACTAGCAACGGATGAACCCTAATTTGATTTAGTTAGGATTATGTGAATTACCCCTTACCTTTTTGTAATTCAATCCAAGATAATAACAATAGTGTGTTATTACTATGTTCTTGTACACACGTACAAAACCGAATTAAAGTAATGCTAGTTTTTATAAAACAAATAACTTTGCTTGTGGAAAAAGAATGGATCGACACCAATGGTGTTTGGCCGATCGGTTTGGACAAAGAAAACACACACAAAAACGTTTTTAGGGTTTAGCTTATGAGCACAATAGATGGAAAAATAAAACCCTTAGCCTTGTTTATGTACCCAAGCAAACTTGGTGAACAAGTTGGTTTTTCTTTCCTTGTTTTGTCCCTATGGCCGATCGGTTTGGAGTCCCCCTAAGGGATTCCGGAACCTTCCCAACTTTTGCAATTTGATCCTTTTCCATAAACATTTAACGACCGTTAGTCCATTACATTAATTACTTAACGTCCGTTAGTTATTTCGTTTAATAAATAAATAAATACAACATTTATATTTAATTATTAACTTTAAATTCTCATACGTAAAGTGTGCAATCCCATAGTCTCGAGTTCGATCCTAACTCACGTCTACTAATTTATATCCATAAAACTAACAGTTATCAATAACATCCAGTTGAAGTTTTAAAGCGAATGAAATGGGAAAGTCACCTAAGCAAACCCCGGCTTACATATATACGGAGAAAAGACAAATGATCTTCGTGTGTTCATGTTGTTTTCTAACCAAAAACTGATTTTATCCATGTTTTCATTTTCATTTTAAGTTTGATATATTATGTTATTTTTTAAAAGGAATTTTCTTACATAGTTGCTTTTCTATTTTACCGTCAATATTTGGATACAAATGGTTTTTTTTTGTTTTTTTTTTTTGGCAAAAGGTGAAATATATATTAGACAAAACCATATATCAGCTGTACAATAAGCAATCAAATTAAGGATGATGGACATGCCCAAACTGCCAAACACCCTCAATAGAAGCTTTCAAATAACAAGAATCATACTTTGTAATGTTTTGTTATTGTGGTTATATATTGATGCATTCCTAAAAAAACAAGAACCATACAAAGTGAATACTAATTGGATTCTAATTCTCAATCTTGTAATGTCAATCACCATATTCACCAAAGGCTTATATATTGAAACAAAACCTCAAATTCACCATGGAGAAACCACTTCTCTTGACTGCATTTCCATTCATAATGGTATCATACCATTGGATATTAGTGCAGTCTGCCATCCTCACAATGAATAGCCAAAGTAGACCGGATGAAGGCATCATGATCAAGAAAAAGTGTAAAACTCTTGTTCTCAAAGGTATGATACCCAACAGACTACATCTCCTTCTAAGCAACCACAACAGATACACACATGGAAATCCAATCGTCACAAATCTATATCCCTATGCTTACTTATCCAGCCATATGAGGGAATAATAATCCTTTGAGAACACCCGCTACTAGAAAAAGTGTCAATAGCAACGAAAATTCTGCAACAACCAATAAGTCGTTGCTAAATTCACACATTAGCAACGAATATAGCAACGAAATTCAGTAAAATGGAATCTCGGTTAGCAACGATTTCTAGTTGCTAAATTCGTTGCTATCTTCTCAAAATTTGGTGGGAACATTCCCTCTCTTTTTTAGCAACGACTTTCTCAAAAAATTTCGTTGCAACAAAATTAGCAACGAAGTTTTAATTTTTGCCGATCAAATTATCAAATATTGGCAACGAAATTGCAAATATAGCAACGAATAATTTTTTGCAAAAATTGTTGGTCAAAAAATTTTGCTTGATACTGTGTTTCGTATACTGAGTTTGATTTGTTCAACTATATGGTCGATTTCATGTTCAATCTCATTTGTTGTTTGGTATGTTTGTAAGCTTAATTTTCTCCATGTATGTGTTTTAAAGGGATGTTAATATGAGCACTAACACTCCATTCATATATCTAAGACACATTATGTCAGTTGATCGTGGTTGGATGAAACGCCGAGTCAATCCAGATGATTGTTCGGTAACTGACGAATTTAAAACTGGGGTAATCGAGTTTTTGAACTTTGCTTATAGTAGTCCAATTTGTATTTTTGAGAGGTAATCAACCAAACAAGTCTCGTTTTCTTTGTATTTTTTTATTGTCGTATGTTCTTATCCCCTACGCATTTCACTCTTAGGTGTATGATGAACTTGAAGAAAAAAGTTCGTAATAGAGCATCCATAGAGGGTTCGATATGTAAAGCATACCTCTTCAAGAAACATTAACATTTTGCACACAATATTTTGAACCTCATGTTCAAACAAGGTTTAACCGTGTTCCAAGAAATGATGATGGCGGCCATGTGGGTGAAAAATGTAAAGTTAATGTCTTTAGTCATCCTTGTCGGCCATTTGGAGAAGCTATTGAAAAATTGTTGGTTGAAGATGAATACTTAGTTGCAGAAAGACATGTTCTTTTAAATTGTGCGGAGATTCTGCCGTTTGTGAAGTAAGTGTGTTAGACACTTATAAATTCCAATTCCACACGCATATTACTTCTTTTCAACTATTGTAATTCTTGCTACAGAGAATTTGATGGCCTCATGACCACCACCAATCCAAATATTAGAGATGGAGAACTCCACCATTTACGTGATTTGGAATTCTCTAAATGGGTTAAAGGAAGAGTAAGTGTTCCATCTAAAGTCTCATATGACAATCAAATCGAGTTTACTAACACAATGTTTCTACAGATATATCATGACAAAACCATTGATGAAACAATACGTTATCTTTCCAATGGCCATAGTAAATAGGTAACATATTTAAATATATAGTTGTTTCGTCAATGGTTTCAAGTTTCACACGAAAGAGTAAGACTATGGTTCACCAAACAACAATAAATAGCAGTGTGTGCGTCAAGGGTAGTTGTTACAATGACTACGAAAAGAGTTATTATGGCATTCTACTTAATGTCATACAATTACATTATGTTGGAGGCTACCGAGTTGCATTATTCAAATGCCAATGGTTTGATAGTGAAAGTGGTATAAAAGTTGATTGTAAGCATGGCCTTGTAGATATTAATATAAAGTCAAAACTTGGTGGGAATGATCCATTCGTGTTAGCTGGACAAGCTCAACAAGTTTGTTACACTACTTATCCCGCTAGAAAGATAAGTCATACCTTGTGGTTAGGAGTTTGTAAAGCCAAAGAAAGAAGCACATATAACTTGAGTTAGAAAAAGGTCCAAGGAGATGAAGTAACACCAACAATGGATGGGTTTTACCAAGAAGATGAAATGCCTCCTCCGAGTGTTGTGGGGGGCGGATGTCAATTTGGATCAAGTTGTCAATTTACCATCAACAGAGGTCGAAGAATTTGAATATGTAGAAGAGGTTCATGTACCAATGCAGACCATTAACACATCAAATGAGAACGTATATGTTGATGATGAGGAAGAATTCGATGAGGAAGATAGTGAGGAAGAGGAAGGTGATATTGATTTATCAAGTGATAACGAATGATGCGTATGTAAGCTTGCTAGGATGTAGATTTGCATATGCATGGTTTATTTACATTTATGATATTAATATTCTTTTATCTTATTACGTAGTATGTTTTTGTCACTTGTGAGAAATTCATCAGCTTTTTATGATTGAAATTTTATTGGACCCGAACTTTTTTTTTCCCTGTATGTGTGACAGATATGACTGCAATTAGAAAGAAGTCTACTAGTCAAGTTACCTTCTACATCAATACATCTAAACCTACCTTCTACATCGTGAATTGAAGTTTTTGGCATCTTCCTCATCAATACCAGTGAAGCTAGCTTCTACATCATCTTTCAGCTTTGGTGCGCATCGTCATCGATTGGTATGCCTTTATCTTTAATGTATTTAAAACTTAGAGTTTTTCATTTTTTAATGTTTTATAACAAGTTTTGTTCATTTGTCTTCTTGAAATGCAACCAACCAAGTGTTCCAGAACTTGCTAAATAATCCAATTAATAATGTATCAGAACCTCTGGACAATTTATGGTGTATCATACACAAGCATATACCTGTTGACATCTCAGTTTATAATGTTTGATGCTTGAGAACTTGACCTATGATATATTGTGCATTATCAAGCGAGTATTATGGTCAAAATTTTTGGTTATTTTTGTAGGCCAAAGAATCTGAGAAAAGACCATCTAATATAGAGTTGTTTGAAAAGTTGTGCAAGAAAAATAGACATGAAGGTGATTGGCGTGACGCAAGGTCAGAAAAGGTTGCGCGTGCGCCTATTATATTTTCTAATGTTGTCGATCTAGCTCTTGATCTTCATCTGGACCCAGAGGCATAAGTAAAAGCCACTCATGTATGTTTCGTTTAGTTGTATTAACTTTTTGGTAGCTATATTTTGTATTTATAACTTTGGCTACCTTGATGGCTTAATGCAAGTGTAAACGATTAGTAGACGAATAGTGTATCTGATCATATATGGGAATGGTTCCTTTTGGTTTAAAGAGTTTGTTTAATTAGTAATTACAGGTTTAGGTTTATATATGCTACACGAATAGCATATTTTTGTTGAAAATTAATTTAGCAACGATCAAAGGTTGTTGCAATTATAACAAAACATATCAACAAAAATATTCATTGCAACGGTCAATTGGCAACAAGATAGTTCTCGTTGCCAAATCTAAACTTAGTTGCTAATAGTAGCAACAACCTTATATTGTTGCTAAGTGCTAAAATTGCAACAAGAAATAATTTTGTTCCCATCTACTAATATAGGAACGACTTACCATGGAACTCAAAATCAGCAACGACCTTGTAGTTATAGCAACGACCCGGATAAATTAACAACGATCTTCAAGTTAGCAATGGGCAATATAACAATGGCCCAAAGTCATTGCCGATGTCGTTGCGAAGGGCGATTAGCAACGAATTTGGGCCATTTAGCAACGAATTTTTTTCGTTGCTATTAGAACTTTTTCTAGTAGTGACCTATGAACAACTTATGGCTAGGACCAAGTACCCCCATTCTGAGGATCCTCTAGAGCAACAGATGGACTGCCAACAAAAAAAGGAGTATTCACATGTCTCGTAGAATATGTCACAACACAATATCCAGAAATACGGAGAAAGTTCTTCAAAGTAATTTCTGAAAAGAAAGAAAAACAACGGTTAAAATTAGAAGGAACTATAAAATGTAGAAGGCGGGTTAAAACATAAAAAAGGCATACCATCACCATCTACAATAATAGCAGGCTTCATGGGAGCCTCCTCCCAAGAACCATCTAACCCCGCAAGATACAAAATAGGCTCCAGGAATGTTTGGGCCTTTATGGGGTAACGAAGAAGACGAGATCGAAGATTAGTATCGAAGGCCTCCTCAAGATAGGAAAACCTGAAGGATCACATACCATGCCTAAAGGAAGTTAACAAGCTAAGGACAGTCATCGGGGATAAAAGATGTGCGAACTCCGATCAGGGGATATTGGTCATGGAAGTTTTGAAGAAAGGAAGGATAGTATGACAAGACCTTTTTTGGATAGTTAGCCAATCTCTGACCGGGCGAAGACCATAACAAGGGCAAGGTAGGCTCCCCCGGTAGGCTTTGCAAGCCACAACGAAAGAAGTCAAACGGACGGCCCCAAAAGGGTTCAGGTGAGAAAATAGGAACTTGAAGAACTTGATGGTTGGCAACTTGGTATTACAACTTGAGGGAATCTTATAGAACTTGATGGTTGGAAACTTGGTATTACAACTTGGACAATAATTGAAGCTCTCTAACTTGGACGATTGCTTCACTATTATTGGTTGTCATTGGGTGGTATATTTACAAGTATGCCATGGATTACTACTATAAAAGGGCATGATCTATACCTTATTTCAGCATCCCATTTCAAAGCATAACACTAAAACACATAGCGTACTTTCTCCTAGTATTTGTGAGTAGAATTAGAGAGTTTGTAATATCTCCTAATACAAGATATATAACTATCGGTGTTTATCCTTGTAATTAGGAAGAAGGTGTAACTCCTAATTTCCATCATAGTGAAATGTATATTTTCTTGCCCATGGTTTTTACCCTATTGGGTTTTTCCACGTTATATCCGTGTGTCATCTTTTATTATATTTCTTATTTTAGTTGTGGGTTTGCTTCAGTCTGGTGTCACTTTTCTCAACAAGTGGTATCAAAAGCTAAGGTTGGGTGTGTGTATAATTATTTATCGTATGATCTGTGGTTGCCACTAATTAGTGGACCCTCCACATCAAAAGATGATTAAGATTATACTCACTCAAAAAGTGTTCGTTACTATTATTAACAAATAATAGTTTGGTCGAAAAGTAGATTGTGATTGTAGAATTGGCGGCGAAATTTGAAATAAAAAAATTCAATCGGAATAATTTCTCATTGTGGAAATTAAAGATGAAGGCTACCCTTAGAAAGGTGATGCAGGATTTATGACCAGGTTTTAATATTTATAAGTGTCTCGTTTACCTATGGTCCACCTTATGCACTCACGGGCAGTGTACCCGGTCGTGTGTAGTGTAGTAATCGGTAAAACCGAGGTTGTCCCAAGAGCTATGTGAGTAGATTCTAATTAAGTCTAGATGTCACTGGTTTTAACTGGTTTGAAGTTGAAATGATTAATTAACTAAAAAAACAAGAAATAAAAGCGTAAAATAAATAGAGGTTGTGATCAATAGAGAGAAAGTGTGCTAACCTAATTACTCATCCTATCGTGTAATGTTCATGTTTTATTACTTCCAATTGATTCAAGTGGGATTTAAGTTGCTAGGACAGAATTTGATCAATTCGTCCTAACCTATCAACAAACGCTCCTACCCGAGGTCAAAGGTTTACCCCTTGATAGTCGAGTGGTTTTTAGTCGCCTAAGCCAAGTCATTAAGTACCCTACATGAAAGATTCGAAATAATGAGTGCCCGGGCGCTAGCATCTTAGACACTCATCCCTAACTTCTTAAGTTCATCCGGACGACCGGTGATCATTTGGTCAGTTTGCACAAGCGAGGAAGGGTCGTCAGTTGGTCAATTCTTACCCTTTCCAACTCTACCTAACTACTTAGGGTCAGTTGGTCAATTCTCCTAAGCAACTAGATACAACCGCATTTCAAAACTACCGAAGCTAGGGTAACTACCAACGAACTATGCATGCATACACTAGAAACAATTATACATACACATGAAAACATAAACAATACATTCAAGTAATCATAACTAGGCTAGCACCAAAGGTGCTTAGCTGATCATATTAAAAGAAACAATAAATTCGATGTTTAACATAATGAAAGACATGAATCGAAAGTAAAAGATAAAGATGATCACTAATGCTTATCGATATGGAGTGATTCCTCCATTGGAGGTGGCTCCGTATGCTCCGAAAGATCTGCCTTTGGAACCCTCTTTACGTTCTCTGACATTGAGTTGTGAGTGAATGATGTGAAATGCATAAATTATGGCTGGTATTTATAGGCACGATCCTAGTTACGGTGTAACTTGAGTTGAGAGTTACGCCGTAACCTTCAATAATCCTCCAAATGTACTCTCGTTAAACTGGTTACGGCGTAACATTTGGGAAAGGTTACGCCGTATCTTCAATACAGAACTCATTTGAGTGTACTACGGCGTAATGCTTGTTTGGAGTTATGGCGTAGTTGATGGAGGCGCAAAATACTTCTTGACCTAGATGATTACGGCGTAACCTTAGTTAGGAGTTACACCGTAATTGCAGTTGACTTGGTCTTCTGAGTCAAAACACTAGCTACGACGTAATGTGAGAGAAAGAGTTGCGCTGTAGCTTCTTCACAGTTGGCATACTATCATAAATCGTTAGGAAAATCTCCAAATCCGCGTCTCATAAGCTCTAATGCTCATAATTTACCTGAAAGTGAAATATAAAGGAATACAAGTATAAATTCATATAAATGATATAAAATATGAGCATTATCGGGGAAAATTGACACTTAAAAGTCAGGACTATTTGATGTTATCAAATATCCCCTACTTGAACTCTACTTTCCCTCATGTAGACCTTATTAGAAAATTTTCTAAAAGATATCCCCCATTACCTGGAAGATATGAGTTTAAAAATCCCTTATGCTAGAATAAAACAAAGCCGAACATCTTGCGAAATGGGAACAAAACACTCAAATTCTCTCATCTAGTCTAAGTGTCAATTTCTGGGTGATCACTCAAATCACAGACATAGCATGTATTCTATCATAAGCTTGACGGTTACACAAATCTCCAACACTAGAGTTAAGGACTAAAAAATTCTTGAAGGCAATATGGGTAGACATAACATGGTTAAGGGTGAAATGTCATTACTAACATGTCACGGCAAAGTGGAAAAAATCAATGATACATGACTAAATCCATGGCCAAGACACCAAAGATTGCTCGTTTCATCACCTAGACACGCTTCATGACTAAAAGGGTAGGATAAGACATGGGAAATAATTGGTGTAAAATAAAAATAACGAAACAAATAGACTTAACCTATAACCAAGTTGTCACCGCCTACCATTCATCTAAAGTTCAAGATTTAAGGTGAAGAAACCGGATCATGATATAACAAGTAGATGTGCCATTAGTGGACGCCGTGATGGGCACATTACCTGTTATTCAACTGTTGGCGCGATAATTACCAACTCAATTCTTCAAATATGACCGAGGTAGCCTCCTCGATGCTTAATCTTTGATGAGCTCCAATCATAGTGCCTATAACATTGCACTTTACAATAAACAATAAACTATATATATATATATATATATATATATATATACACACACATCATAACATAACATCCCCCCACTTGAGATGAACATATAATGAGAATCTCGGGGGTCTTTAATGATCTTCAAATATAAGTCTTTGACGAAAGCGTGATCTCCGAACCTTTCTACTTGAACCTTGAACTTAGGCAAACAATGACTTCCCAATCACAAATTAAGACTACACGGTAGGCTAAGGCGAATGGGTGTAACGAAACAATATATATATTGGGTGAACAAAATGAAAAGAATGACTCAGACGGGTGTATTTAGGGGTATCTTGCACTAAAGGTGATTTTTACTAACTTTTTATAACCTACAACTAACATAACTCTAAATATTTGAACCCTAATATTATATAAGCTATCCGTGATTTTTCAATGGTTTATAGGCTAGTTTTGTATAAACCAACAAAAATTTTATATGTATGTTTGACAAAACTAGATGTAAATTGTATGCTGTAAACTACAAAACTCTTTATATGAGCTAAAAGCTATGTCCTTTTTTTTATATAAAAGTATTTGGTAAGTTAGATGTTAAATGTAATTATAAGATATAAAATGACATAAAATGACATATCTAAACAAATATTTGGAGGGTATATCAATAATTTAATGTTTTAACAGCTACAAAATGTTTAAAAAGCTTCATGACTCAGCTTTTCATTTAGGAGCTATTTTTTTAAAATAAAAGTTTATAGTTAATGTAGTCAAACGGAGCTATTTATTTGTGTAACAAAAAGCTAACAACTCTAAAAAAAAACCCTACTAAATAGCCCATAACCCAACAGAGAATTAAGAACGGAAGTATGAAGCATAATATGAGGAGAGTTATTTTACATACCAAACTTTTCTCACATACCAAGGGACTCATCTCCACCATTCATTTAAAAAAAAATCAATGGCTGAGATTAAAAGCATTTTAATATTTCACTTATTTTTTATAATTTAAATATCTCTTAAACCGTTAATCGTTAAGTGAAAATATTTACACCGTCGCGACGAGCATTTAATTATCTTTCTATAGATGGGCACTTTGACATACTTTCGAAAAAAGAAAAAATATTCGTTTTTTTCACGTTTTTTCGTATTTTTTTCGTTTTTTTTACGTTACTGAAATTTGCATTAAAAATATCATATATGATAAAGCACTAAATTGAATATCACATGTGATATTAGTGTAATATCATATATGATATATAATATCACATGTGATATATCATATGTGATATTACACTAATATCACATGTGATATTACATATCATATATGATATTACACTAATATCACATGTGATATTCAAATTAGTGTTTTATCATATATGATTTTTTAATGCAAATTTCAGTAACGTAAAAAAACGAAAAAACTAAAAAAAAAAACGTGAAAAATACGAAAAAAAAATTGTTGTCGAAAGTATATCAAAGTGCCTATCTATAGAAAGATAATTAAATGCTCGTCGCAATGATATATTTTTTTTCGCTTAACGATTAACGGTTTGAAAGATATTAATATTTGAAAAAAAATGATGAAAGTGGGTTTTTTAAATTGTTAGGATTAATCTCATCCATTAGATAAAAAAAAAAATTGATGGTGGAGATTGATCCCATGGTATGTAAAAGATGTTTTGTCCTCAAATGATCTTAAATCTCATAATATTTATAGATCATTAAATTATACTATTGAAAATTTAAAAAATAATACGTAAATTAATGTTATTCAATGTGGTTTCTTAGCCATTTGTAGCTCATATAACAACATGCTAAATACAAAAATCTAAAAACGAAAAGGCTGTGTTAATTACTCACTAGACGGCATTCTATGCATTTGCTTTCAATATATAAGCACCCTTACATTCTTGACCATCACATCCAGAACTCATATAACCAATTTCTCATCCTTTCGGTCTATCAATGGCTCGTGTTTTTGGCTTGTTTGCGCTTCTAACTCTCATGTTCTCAGTGGCAATGGCAACGGAATAGTCCTCTACAAGATTTTTGTGTCGCGGATGCAAATGGCCAAGGTACATAACACATTGTTTTCGTTCTTTTTTGGGTGCTTTTTTGTTTATTATTAGATTTTTAATCGCTTTACTTATTGCAGTTTTGGTGAATGGCTTTACTTGCAAGAACTCAAGTTTGGTTCAAGCTAGCGACTTCCACTTTAGCGGTCTCCACAAAAGAGCAAACGTATTTAACACAGCACTCGGGTTTGGGGTGACCCCAGTTTTCGTGGCACAGGTGCCAGGACTCAACACTTTAGGAATCTCATTGTCTCGTATTGATTATGCACCATTTGGGATTAACCCACCTCACACGCATCCTCGTGCTTCTGAAATCTTGACTGTGTTGAAAGGAAGTCTCGAGGTTGGATTTGTCACATCAAACCCTGAAAACCGTCATATTTCTAAAGTATTGAATAAAGGTGATGTCTTCGTTTTCCAAAGAATCTTGTGCATTACCAAAGGAACCTTGGAAAGAAACGCGCAACTGTGATTGTGGCGTTGAGTAGCCAGAATCCAGGGACGATCCCTATTGCAAATGTGGTTTTTGGTTCAAAACCAGATATAGCGACAGATGTTCTTGCTAAGGCATTTCAAACTGGCAATGATGTTATCAATAACATCCAGTTCAAGTTTTAAAGCGAGTGAAATGGGGAAGTCACCTAAGGGACTTGCACATATCCGGACAAATGATATTTGTGTTTCATCTTATGTTTGATCTATTATGTAACTTTTTTTAAAAATTTGCTTGAATAGTTGCTTTTCTTTTTTAACGTCAACATTAGGAAACGAATGGTTAATCTTAATCAGAAATGTTGATGATAACGGACTTGAGTTACTGAAATTATCGAGTGTCTACTGATTCATAAGCTTTAGTGTCATGGAAGTCATATCAAGTGACTGCAAAGTTTAAAAAACGCGACAAACGCAACTTCACATACAAAATCTTTGGTGTTAAGGCCTTTCGGGTGGCTGTGTTATATAAGACATTTAGAGTGATCCAAACTTTCACAAGAATGCGCTAGCATACAGAAGCTTTAGTTTCACCCTTGACTTTGTCAATCAATTAGTATACATGCATGGATTACGTCAATGGTTATTTATTTGTTGTCTTAGTCAATTACGTAGTACCAATGTGCATGTTTCAAGACCAAGTCTTGAAGTACATTAGGGTGATTTTGTCCTTTTTATACATTTCTCTTATACTATTAGCTCATGAATGACATACAGAATGCTATACAGTAACTACTACCCAGCAAAAGTATCAAAAATACATTAACAAACAATGATATAAGTATTATATCTATGACTCATATGGAGATATTTACCAGCTCATATATTTATGTAACTTGACTGTCTCAATGTTATTTTGTAGGACTCAGTCAAAAATGTTATCGTTAGGACGGCCATAGTCTTTGTTTTCCTTTCACTATATAAGGAGGCTTACTTTCTTACTTTTTCTTACACAATTTAACCTAACGGCTCGTGTTTTCAGCTCGTTAGTGATTCTAGCTCTCGTTTTCTATGTTGCAATGGCGTCGGAACCTAGTCCTCTTCAAGATTTTTGTGTTGCTGACATGAATAGCCAAGGTACGGTTATCAGTCCATTCGTATATTCAATCTGTTTGTTAAATTTAAAAAAAGAGGTGTCAAGTTTAGCCGTTACTTAAAGGGGTCAATTTGGTTATGCTTTGTCCCGTGGATGTCATATGGGTTGGGATAAAACTCTAGCTATAATAAAAACTCTAGCATAGAAACTTACTATATCCAACATTAAACATACTTTTATAACTGTATTGCAGTTTCGGTGAACGGATTCGCTTGCAAAGATCCAAGTTTGGTTCAAGCCGATGACTTCTACTTTGATGGGCTACGCATGATGGGGAACACATCAAATCCAGTCGGGTCCAAGGTGACCCCAGCTTTCGTGCAAGAATTGCCAGGACTCAACACTTTAGGAATCTCAATGGCTCGTGTAGACTACCTTCCAGGGGGTCTAAACCCGCCTCATTATCATCCTCGTGCCACTGAACTCTTGACACTTTTGGAAGGCACTCTTGAGGTCGGATTCGTCACATCCAACCCTGAAAACCGTTTTATAACAACAATTTTGCATAAGGGTGATGTTTTCGTTTTCCCAAAGAGACTTGTACATTTCCAAAGAAACATTGGGAAGACGAATGCACGTGTGATTTCAGGGTTAAGCAGCCAAAACCCTGGCATTGTCACAATTGCAAATGCGGTTTTTGGTTCCAAACCAGATATATCTATGGATATTCTTGCCAAGGCCTTCCAAACGAATAAGGATGTGATTGCGAATCTACAGTCCAAGTTTTAGAAATGTTCCAGATCTGAAAGCTATATTTAGACAATCTAAACTATATAGATTATGGCTATCAAACAACAATTTATCTTCATGTGTAGTTCCTTTAGCCAAGATTGATTTCATTTTTTGATTTTTGATTGACTTTTATTGTATATTTCATTAATGAATAAATGAATAATAATGACCTTACTATGTTTTTATGTTAAATGTATAGTGGTGACACTTATTGTATGTTTTACTTAAGACTTCTGATACATAAACTAGACACACCATACTTTCAAATCAAGTTTGCAATGACTTGATTCTTAACTATTAAAGCCTCACGTCAAGGAAAACAGGATTATGGACACGAAACTTACCTATAATACTTTCAAATCAGTTGTGACGAAAGTCTCTCTCATACCTATACCAAATACAAAGTTCTCACGAATGAACTTAAAAATGATGGTGCCAATTGATGGAATTATATAACATGACAATCATATATAAAACACATAAAACATCAAAGAAACATGCGAAAGCGTATATGAACGAATTAATGAATAACTAATTAACATAAACGTAAAGTATGCGTACCTTTTGATTCTAGCCCATCAAGAATCAATTCTTTTAAACTAACAAGTGATGAACCCTAATTAGGATTTATAGGATTATGTGAATTACCCCTTACCGATTTTGTAATTCAATCCAAGATACTAACAATAGTGTGTTAGT
The DNA here is from genome assembly GCA_910596185.1 of Chrysanthemum makinoi. NCBI lineage: Eukaryota > Viridiplantae > Streptophyta > Magnoliopsida > Asterales > Asteraceae > Chrysanthemum > Chrysanthemum makinoi. The sequence goes on along the minus strand of OU343221.1, from coordinate 15,002,090 downwards.
ACCACGTTCTTGTACACACGTAATATAACAAATTAAAGTAATGCTAGTTTTAAGAACACGAAAACTTTTGTTTTGGAAAAACAAGTGGATCGACTACCCAAAGGGGTTGGACGATCGTTTAGCACTAAAACACACACAAACAATTTTAGGTTTTAGTTTTGGAGTACAAGATATGGAATACCAAAACCCTAGGCCTTGTATATATACCCAAGATAACTTGGAGACCAAGTTAGACATGGGTTGGGTTTGGAAACCCCTTCACTACAACAATCGGATGGACGGGCGAGGAGACTTTCGCCGGGGACACAAAGTCCCTGCGAAAGTCACTAAACGACAAAATTGGATCTGACGTGGCACATGAATGCGCTGACCTGTTTAAGAAAATTCTACATGTACTTTCTGCGGGGACATGTCCCCGGTGAAAGTATGTTGGATTTTTATCAAATTTTGACCGGATAGTCAAAATTCAACGTGAACTTTCTCCGAGGACTTGTCCCCGCCGAAAGTGTATTTCAATTTTACCAATAGTTTGACCAAGTCAAAAGCATGCTAATTGTTCGCGGGAAAATTCCCGCCAAACCTTTCCCCGAGGACATGTCCCCGGCAAAACCTGTAGTTATAAAAAATACATTTTATTGCAACTATTAATACATAACTGAAACCCCGATGCTTGGATAGTCTTTTTATTACGTAAAACCCTAAACTATTTTAGAATTAAAACGGCATATCTTTAGTTTCATCGTCTGCCGTTACAAAATATTTGGTCAAAATAAACGAAAACTTGAATTTTGAGCAGCTGGGTTGTATCTCCAGGTTATCCAACGCTTGGAATTTATTGATGAGACTTGACGAAACATAGTAGATATATAGCTATGGGAAAAATAAAAATATTAAATTTATGATGAATTAATATGGTTCTTAATTCGTGCTTGTTAATATTGGAAAAGGGGTGTTTGGACACCATAATCTGGTTAACTAAGAACATTGTCAGCTTTACAAATCCAGCATATGCTTTGATTTATAAAAATACTTGACAGATACATACTACAAGAACAACAACAACATCAACAACAACAACTACAAACACTATTATATTGTAACATATCTAAACATATAATAAAAAGTTGATCAAATATTTAAAGAAGTTACTACCTTGAGCATAGAGTTACCATTGATGTCTAGTTGTTTTTCCAACAGGTAAGTTAATAAAATCCATTATGATCAAACAATGTTGTTTAAGAGTTTGAATTTTTTGAAGTTTTTTTTTGTGATGATCATATGAAATGAACTGTTTTTTAATGAAGAATATGAAGCATCAGTGTCAAGTGTGTGTTTTCTTGGTGTAATAAGTATGTGGAAAAGGGGTGTTTGGACACCATAATCTGGTTAACTAAGAACATGGTCAGCTTTACAAATCCAGCATGTGCTTTGATTTATAAAAATATTTGACAGATACATATTACAAGAACAACAACAACATCAACAACAGCAACTATAAGAACAACTACTATTTTGATCAGCAACAACAATAACAACAACAACAACAACAACTACTACTACTACTACTACTACTACTACTACTACTACTACTACTACTACTACTACTACTACTACTACTACATACGAAGATTTTCCATGTCACCTAACAGCTCACGAAGTAATGCATCCAACTGACATACGTGGTCGTCAGGAATCCTTGCCATTTCAAGTCTTGCCTCCAGCATCCTTACTCTTGCCTCTAGCACCTGTTTTTGTGATTCCAGCAAGCTTATCCTAAGATCTTTTTAATGGCAGCTGGAGCACTCTGTGGTGCAGAGATTGTTCTTAAGTACTCGTCAAATGCATCCTTCCACATAAAATATCCGCACCCATTATCTTTTCTGGGCTGTTACATAATAAGAAAATTATAAGAGATTACAACCCAAGAACATTTGTATATTTACATAAATAGGGAATGTATGATTGTTCACCTTTGACAGAGGACATGAATAATATTGTTGTCCAGATGAATATTCTCTATGTGATGTTCTTAATTTTATATTTCCTGCTCCACAAGAACACATAAAAGGATTAAATGACTCCATCTCTAGTTTTGAAATTTGTGTGAAGATAAGAGGTTGTGAGGTTGAGTGGTTTTGAGGATAAGATCTGGTAGCTTTTGATGGGAAGTTTTGGCGCCATGTTTTTTGTAGGAATACTTGGCGCCATTTTTTTGGTGAGAATTCTTGGCGCCATTTTTTTGGTGGGAAGTTGAGACTAGTAATAATAATAATAATAATAATAATAATAATAATAATAATAATAATAATAATAATAATAACATATCTAAACATATAATAAAAAGTTGATCAAATATTTAAACAAGTTACTACCTCGTTTAACATGATACATATACCAATGCACCTATACTCGCTCGTTTAACATGATACGTATACTAATGCACCTATACTCGCTCGTTTAACATGATACGTATACCAATGCACCTATACTCGCTCGTTTAACATGATACGTATACCAATGAACCTATACTTGCTCGTTTAACATGATACGTATACCAATGCACCTATACTTGCTCGTTTAACATGATGTGGGAGATTAATCTCGAATTGTAATTTGTAGAACAACACTTAATTATTTGAATGAAATTGTTATCGAGTGGTTAAATGTGTTTATTTGTTTGTTTATTTATTTATTGATTTATTTATTTATTTATTTAATTATTATAATTATCTTGTTGATATATACTGTTAAATGTATTTATTTGTTTGTTTATTTATTTATTTAATTATATATATGTTTCTTCACTAATTTATATGTTCGTTTAACAGATGGCAGATGTTGTAGCTAGGTCTCACGGTGGTGATGGAGGTAATTCACAACCTCGTGGTCCCTCGAGGAGGATAGGCACCAATTGCCAGCGTAAGAATTTCTGAATTATTTTTCACTAAACTGTATTTGATTACATGTTATATTAAATTGATAAAATATTATTTTATGTCATCACCACTTAAATTTGATTACTTGTAGGGTCTAAATCTAAAGCTGCCAACCCAAACACAAAAATTGGGAAAGGCGGGAAGGTGGTGCCTGGTCCGACTAAGAACACGGCACTGAAGGCGAGGAGGGCACTCGATAGTCGTCCTGTGTCGATCGAGTTTCGGGTCAACCAGGAGGGGTTTTATACGCACGTGGGCCCTCACGCTTCTTGGTTCTCCAACTATGTTGGGGAGGTGTTACGGGACTCGATTCCCATGTATTGCGATTCATGGGCTAAGGTTCCCGAAACGGCCAAGGCCCACATCCATGAGCATCTACACGTAAGTTTTTTAACCTTTATTTTTTTTAATTATTGTGTTTATTTATTCAAACTTGTTTGTTTATTTAAATTTGTATACTTTTTTTATTTATATTTTATTGTAGCACTACTTTGATCTCGACCCACACATTGCTGGCACGAATGGAGACAAGATTGTTGATGCAGATCGAGTAGTATCTGCAAAAACGATACGATGACAACAGGTATAGATACAAAAAAGATCACTTTACGGCAGCAGGTGGGGTGGAGATGATTGAGGAGATCAAAAGACAGCGTCCAGTGAACAAGACGCCAGAGGATTGGGATGCGTTGGTAAATTTCTGGATCGACACTAATAATTATCATTATTATTATTATTATTGTTATTGTTATTGTTATTGTTATTGTTATTATTATTATTATTATTATTAATTAATTAATAATAATAATAATAATAATAATAATAATAATAATAATAATAATAATAATAATAATAATAATAATAATAATAATAATAATAATAATAATAATAATAATAATAATAATAATAATAATAATAATAATAGTAATAATAATTCATTTATATAATAGTTTTTATAATTTAAAATACGCAGGTTAAGCTTTGGACAAACCCCAAGAAGCAGAAGATAGCAGAGGTGAACCGACAAAACCGCATGGCGAACACGAGTTCTAGCCTTCACGGATCTCAGTCGTATGCTGCTATTCGCCATAACTTTGTAAGAAACTATTTAATCATTTTATTTATATATACATGGTGTTGGGTGTGTCGTTATTGATTTTATTTCTAAACAGTTGAGCAGCGAGAATGAGGCAGCGGTTGGAGAAGACTTGATAGAGCTTTACCGTCGGAACCATACGAGGGGCGATGTCTTTGAGTCCCCGCTCTCTGAGGCTAGATACGTAAGTATAATTTATTTTCAAAGTCACCCATTTTGATGAAATATAATGCATCATGACTTATATATTACTTTTCTTGTTTTTTTGTAACTAAACAGAACGAGATGCTGCGGATGTGGGAATAGAGCACCTCCGATGGGACCCGCATGACTGACCGTGAGATTCTGCGTACCGTGATTTGTGGTAAGCAGCGCGGTCATATCCCTAGTGTAGGTCAGGTCTTACCCGGTGGTGGAGTGAAGAAGACCTTTAGCGCCTCCCGACCTCGTGATGCAGCGGAGGTGTCCTCACTGCGGGAAACAGTGCAGAAACAGTCCGAGGAGCTCGCTACACAGAGGGGTCAGATGGACCAGGTCATGCAGTTTGTGAGGTCATTCCCGGGTTGGCAGGAGCGAATACAGTCTGCCCCGGGATCAAGTGCTACTCCACCATGTGGGTCGGGATCTGGAGAGGGTGGGTCGGGATCTGGTGCTTCTCCATCCGGTCAGTCTAGAGATACCGGGGACGGTAGTGGGGGTAGTGGGGTTTGAGATGCGGATTTATGTTACTTTAACACGTTTTGGATATGTTTGTAGAGAATAACATGGATTATTATGTCGTTTATGTGCATTATGTGCTAGGATCCCAATAAATGGATTATAGGTATAGTTTTGGACCATTTGCGGATAGGTAGCTTATGTATAGTTTTGTAGATGATCATGCGTTAACGGTTTAGGAACCGTTTTGGCGATTTTGGAAAAAGATAACTATGTTAGCGATCGTTGGGTATATATGATATTTATGTTTAGCGAATTTGTGTTATGATTGGTATATTAAAATAGGTTGTGACATTGGTATATATGAAAAAACAGGTTGAGAAATTGTAGATTTTTTCCGGAAAATTTCCGGAAAAAATCTGGAAATTACCCATTACCCATTTTGCAGCAATATTCTGCAAAATGGGTCAGTCAGTTTTGCCGGGGACATGTCCCCGGCGAAAAGTAAAAAACAAATTTTAGTCCACAGCATTCCCCGGGGACAAGTCCACGGAAAAACGAACGGCGCAACAGTTATCTTTTTGTTTTGCAGGGGACAAGTCCCCGGCGAATAAGAGTAACTCAACAGTAGTTGTAAGCTTTCCCGGGGACAAGTCCACTGGTAAAAAAAGTGCCACGTCACACTATTAATTCAATTAGGTGATTAAATTAATAATCGAAAAGTATTATCCCGGGGACATGTCCCGGCAAAACCAAATGCCACGTCGGACATGTTTGACCGGGACAATCGGTGTGGGTCCCGCTTGTCCCCGAGAAATGTTGTGAATAGTCCCCGGAGAAAGTATTACCGAGAGGGTATTCCCGGGGAACTATCCCCGGGGACATGTCCCCGGGGTAAACAATTGCAGGGGACATGTCCCCGGCGAAAGCCCTGATATTTCGCCTGCGAAAGCGACGAATGTTGTAGTGCTTGGCCGATCGGTCCTAGCATCCCCAAGGGTTTCCGGAACCTTTTCGATCTCTATTTTAACATTTAGTCCTTCCATTTAACATTTAACGATCGTTAGTCTATTACACTTAATTAACTTAATGTCCTTTATATATTTCGTGTAAATAATAAATAAATACAACATTTTATATCTAATTATTAACTTTAATTCTCATACGCAAAGTGTGCAATCACGTGGTGTCGAGTTCGATCCTAACTCACGACTACTAACTCACGACTACTAATTTATATCCATAAAACCAACAACTCCCACTTGGATATATCTTAATAGCGGGATCACATCGGTTAGCATCTAGCAACACTTCGATGCCTCTAGCACGACTCGAGTAAGGCTCCTCGAAAACTTTTTAATGATTTCTCATTATTATTATCATTTTGTTTCTAATACCATGTTAAATAAAGATATGGAATTAAGTCATTCTTTATTCAACCATTCTGTTTCTCGTTTTAAGCGATTGAGCAAGATTACCAAATCTTCTGAACATATTCAGGGGAGATCTTGGGTGCGGCCACACAAACATCTTGTCAACCCTACGAGGGGCCCAGCAGTATTAAAATCTGTAAGATATAGGATTTCACAAACACATCATACCATGATCATATGAGGCGTTAACAAGGTTTTAGAGAGAGAAAGTTCTAGAGAGAGAATGGGAAGAGAGTTGGGAACTATGTGAAACAAAGAAAAATGGTATTGAAGCTCCAAACCTCTACCTTGGGAGGTAGAGGGTATTTATAGTGTCTTACAATAAACGCCTCCTACGGGCTGTGGATCAGGCATACAGTGGGTAAAGACCCGTCCGTCCTCCACGGTTTTACTTAACTAAATACTAAATACTATTAAATGGCTACGACTACGAGCTTTCTTACGATTACATATACTTGAGGTAACCGACACTTTAATGACTGAATTTTCTAATTCCTAACAATCTCCCCCTAAGGGAGGTCACCTCAATTTACACAGAATACAAACAGATTTTACATTGAGATTGTTCTTGAATTCTTGTTTAAGTTCTTTGCTCAGTAGCTCGTAGTATTTGATTCTTCATGTTATCCATGTTTGAATAATTCAAGTGGAGGTCTTTAACTGATCCACGTGATGATGAGTTTTGAGCCAGCTTTGAGATCATCAACTTGCATAAATCTTTGACTCATCCATTGTGGTGTTGACTTTATGTGATGTAGTGACAGTGGACCGACATGCTCACTTTCTGGATCATGATTTCTTCTTATCAGAGAAGCGGAAGCTTTAGTTGATTCATGATATTTGCAGCAGCGTAGCAGAAGCATGGAGTGAGAATATCAGAGTCATTGATGCACTAATCATGATTTCTTTTGAAATGAATGTATTGTGTGAGCATGCGGCTATGGATTGACCTCTCCATTCTGATCAGCTGCAAACGTAGGGTGTACCTGCATACAACAGTTAGCAATAAAGTGCACGAAAGTGTCTTTGATCACTTTCGTTGAATTGAGGTACACGGCCCACGGTTCCCCGTTGATCAGTACAAGTACTGCCTGTGATCATGTAAAATTCCAAAGAATCTCCTTGACAGGGTTTCGCAGCTGCTCTAGCCGTTCTCAAACCGGAACGTCTCAAAGAAGACAACACGGAGTTAGTGAACCAGCAAATTTGAGATTCACTTATTGATGAAAAGAGATTTGAAAAACAGTCGAGTACTGCTCGATAAAGTGTTTTTGCAATACATCGAGGGTTTTTGAGAAAAATCAATCATCAATCATAAACACCTTTTATATTTGAAATATTAATACACAGTCGATATGCTAAAGAAAAGACTTTTTAAGCACAACGACCGGTTTTTCAAAGGTATCCGTTAATCCATAACCTGAACCAGGATTGATTCAAAAGTTTGAATCGCCCCATTGTTTCTGTTCAGTTGTCACATGGTTGATCTATTGGATAGATCTCACATGCCACCTACCAAGAGCTTGTTTGATGTTGGCTCTAGAAGGCTTTCCATCTTCATTGTGAATATGTTTTCATATCTCTCAGATGTTCTGGCAATACCACAAGGATAATGCGTAGGACTCATAAGATATAATCTCTCTTTCCACAATGTGTGAAACAGAGAGTCTTCATTGACAGTGTCCTAATGAGATTTATTGATGATCTCGAGGCTCTAGACTCAATTGTGCACATTTGGTTTCTATGCCAGAGACTAGGGAGAGGGTCTCCTTCTTCAATATCAACAATCTCTAAGAGAAAGTCAATAGATAATGTCGGTTCCCCTATGAGAATGAAACAAGTCCTTTTAAGAGGAACTTGAGTAGTTTGGGAAGATGTAGTGCAGTGTGTCACTGGGTCCATGATGTCTTGTCTTCAATACTAGTGTTACCTTAGTAACCCCCAGTTGCATATGTATTGAACCCGGTTTCTGCCCTAAGGTTGAATTATTGGAGGGCTATTTCTTTTCACCATTTTCTCATTTCATTTCTTTTTCATTCTTCAACCCCTTCAGTGCTTACCGAGACTTCATTACTAGAACCTTGTTAGGTTTAATCCAGTTCTAGCTCTATCTCAGTCGGCACTCTTCCCATATTCACATTTTTTTCTCCTTTTTTCATCATACCTAAGGACTTCTACACTATCTAGTGGATTGTCCCTGGGTAGATCCCTCCGGCTCTGGCGGGATCGTGGGAACGAATACCTAACCTAACCATCCTTATAACACCATGCATAAAATAAATTGGTCGGTCTTTTGGTATTGTTCATCAGCCATTGGAACCATTTGAAAACCATTTGAAAGTCAATCCAAGTACTTGTGATATATTATCAAAGCATTTTGTACCTGAATCGTTTTAGATGTTTTAGAAAACGGTTCCCCCTCAACATGTGCAACATATGTTTGAAATCATTTCGGCACATGAGGCAAGAGGAAGAATTCACTTCTTTTTGATAAATATTTTCTAAAAATATCGACATCACTTTCCCGATCAAAATCAGTGATTCACATACAGTTAAAGAAATTTTGGGAAAGAATGTGGTTTTCAATAAAAATTGCTCCCCCTCAATATGTGCATCAAGATTTGAAAGAGTTTTACACATATTAGGGAAAACCTGCACTTTGGAACAAATTAATTATGTTTCAATCCTTTTTGGTTTAAAATAGATGCTCCCCCCTTAACATGTGCATGGAAAATTTGAAATCGTTTGGCACATGAATAGTGGAGAGTTTGCTAAACACTTATAAAATCAATTATCGAGTTATCAGTTTAAATCCAATTTAAATCACAAATTCTCCCCCGATCACAATTTTCAAATCATTTGAAATTTGTGATCTTTATAGATTTAAATTGTTTTTTAAAGCTTTTGAGAAGAATTGTGACTTGCTTATGAAAATATTTAACCGATAAGGATCAAATCTTCAGACTTTAAACTCCATTGTTTAAACATGTATGAGTATCTTTTGAAAACATAACATTAGCAAAGGTTTTGAATCAATTGTATAAAACATTGTTCATTTTGATTTTCCAAAAGTAAACCTTGCTCGTTTACGTGCCAATTATTTGAAAAATACACTTTTTAATTCGATTGAAATCATTCTCCCCCTCAATCAATGACATGAGTTGTTGATTGAGTGTTAGAGAGTTTGACAAATATAAGCCCAAATGATTTAAAAAAATAGAGTACGAGGTATTTTCAAAGCAATTTTGTTTTCATTAGATGACAAATATTTTTCAGAAGAATCATTAGACGGAAAAATATTTGAAAAGAAAAACATTTGTCTTTTTGGTGACAAACATTTGTTTTAAGAATCAGAACGTGAGATTTGAAAAATAAGGTTAAGCATGGCTCTGTTCTTTCCTTTTAACACGGGTTACTGCCTGAAATGACAATAAACCACCATTTTTCTCCGCCTCATTTTTTTTTTTAAATAATTTATGTACATTCAAAGAACATCTAAAAACCCGTGACATTCTTTAAATGTCAACACAAAGTCCGTAGATGATATCGAATAATAAATAAGAAATAAAAAAAAACATGACAGAATAACAATATTTTTGGAAATTTTCAATATTTTCTAATTTTTATGGATTTTTGAAAATTTTATATTTTTATATTTTCTTTTGTGAGTTTTGAAATTTTGTATTTTGCTTTTTGAATAACATATATACAAGAGATAGATGAAGAAGAGAAAACCATTTACTCCTCTTCTTCCTCTTGAAGACGTTCGAGTGTTTCCGGTTGTTGGCTCTTTAGACCAAGTCGTGGAAGGATAAACTCAAAACATTCTCTAAGAAGAGCTTTGGTGAAGATGTCTGCTAACTGGTATTCAGTCCTCACAAAATAGAGTTCCACCACACCTTTTTCCACTTGTTCCCAAATGAAATGATGTCGAATGTCAATGTGCTTTGCTCTTGAATGTTGAACGTTGTTACAAGAGAGAGCAATGGCACTTTTGTTATCACAATACAGAGGGATTTTGTTGAATTCAAAGCCATAGTCAGATAATTGGGATCTCATCCATAGGATTTGAGCACAATAAGATGACATGGCTATGTATTCAGCCTCTGTAGAAGATATAGAAGTGCTCATTTGTTTCTTTGAAGACCAGCTCACAAGCTTATCACCCAAAAACTGAGCACCTCCCGATGTACTTCGACGTGTATCTTGACATCCTGCATGATCAGCATCTGCATAGGCTGTTAGTGACATACCGGTGTCCTTCGGGTACCAAAGTCCCATATTGATGGTTCCTTGGAGATACCGAAAGACCCGTTTAACCGCTTCAAGGTGCTTTTTGGTAGGCTTAGCCTGGTATCTAGCACACATGCAAACAGCGAACAGAATGTCTAGTCTACTGGCTGTGAGGTACATCAGGGATCCAATCATACTACGATATTTCGTTTGGTCTACCATGATCCCTGAGTGGTCCTCATCCAGTTTTGTACGCTCTATCATGGGAGTGTCAACAGGGTCACAAGAATCAAATCCAAATTTCTTTAAAATCTCATTTGCATATTTAGATTGATTAATGAAAATGCCTCCGGGACTTTGTCAAATTTGTAATCCTAAGAAAAATGACATTTGTCCCATCATTGACATTTGAAATTTGGAACCCATTTCATTTGAAAAATGGTCACATTCATTGGGGTCAGTCGAGGCAAAAATAATATCATCAACATAGATTTGAACATGAATTAAGTGTTTGCCTGACTTTCTGGTGAACAATGTCGGATCAACTGCTCCTTTGTTGAATCCAGTAGATAGAAGAAACTTTGATAGCGTATCATACCATGCCCTTGGAGCTTGCTTCAAACCATAAAGAGCCTTCTTCAAGCGATAGACATGAGTAGGATGCTCTGGATTCATAAAACCTTCAGGTTGGCTGACGTATACGACTTCTTTAAGATCTTCGTTAAGAAAAGCGGTCTTTACATCCAACTAATAGACTACCATGTTCTTACTTGCAGCATTAGCCAAGAAGATTCTGATTGCCTCGATGCGAGCAACTGGAGCAAATGATTCTTCAAAGTCAATACCCTCCTCTTGACGGTATCCTTTTGAAACCAATCGAGCCTTGTTCTTTAAAACATCACCATGCTCATCAAGTTTTACTTTGAAGATCCACTTTAGAGCAATGATCATAGCACAGTCAGGAACAGGTACTAATTCCCATACATCTAGTCGATCGAACTCATGAATTTCTTCTTGCATGGCATTGAACCAGCTGTCTTCATTCATGGCAGTTTTAACATCTTTTGGTTCGACCTTGGATAGTACGGAGTTGAAGAAGCACCATAAGGCATCAGTTGCAAGTTGTTTGCGAGTGGATACTGGACGAGAGGGATTTCCAATTATGTTGTCCAATGGGTGATCATGTGTCCATTTTATAAGGTGTTCGTGTGGTTGTTGTTGAGGAACTGAAGTAGCAGAGTCGATTTCTCCTTATGAAGATGGTTCTGATGATGATTCAGGAGCAAATATGTTTTCAAATGGGGCATCTTCAGGAGTAGCAAAGGGATTCTCTCCATCAAGGGTGCCAGAAACAATTCCATGATGTACACTCGATGATTGATGATTTGTTGATGAGACAGAGTGATCAGCAGCAGGCGCTTCTTGACTTAACGACATAGAAACTGAAGGATTAACTTCATTGACAGAGATAGGAGCAGCCTCTGTTGATGGAATTGACAGATCATTAGCAGTTGGCTCATAGTGTTCATCAAACATTGGATCAAACAGTTTCTTCAAGTCATCTTCTGAAGGAGGTACATAAGGAGTTGCTGGCGAAGAATCGTATACAAGAGTAGAACTGATGGGACTACTTGATGATGCGGGTCCAGAACTGGGTTGTCCTGGAGCCATTGGACCGGTCAGCTCATCGAACGTAACGTGAATTGTTTCCATGATATTTCGGGTTCTTTTGTTGTAGATTCGGTATCCTTTTCTGCTAGGTGCATATCCTACAAATACTCCAATGTCCGCTTTAGCTTTAAGTTTGCCTAAGTCTTGGCCCTCATTGGTTGGATAACACAATGCACCAAACACACGAAGGAATGAAAGATTAGGTTTTCGATTGTGGACAAGTTCATATGGAGTTTTTCCATGAGAAGGGTGAATAAGGGATCGATTTTGAGTGTAGCATGCAGTGGCAATGGCTTCAGCCCAGAGAAACATTGGAACCTTTGAGTAAATCAGCATTGTTCTAGCGGCTTCCATAAGAGTTCGATTTCGTCTTTCAACTACACCGTTCTGTTGAGGAGTTCGTGGAACACTTCTTGGATGACTGATTCCAACACTTTCATAAAACTCACTTAGTTCTTTGTTAACAAACTCAGTTCCATTGTCTGTTCGGATGATTCTGACAGTTTTCTTAAGTCAAACCTGCAGCTGTTTGATAAGTTTGATGATGATATCTAGATTTTCATCCTTTGTCCCCAAGAACTTAACCCAGGTAAATCGAGAGTAATCATCAACCACAACTAACACATATTTCTTCCCGTAAATGTTCTCCCGTAAATGTTCTGCACTCTCATGGGTCCACATAAATCCATGTGAATGGTATGAAGAACTTCCGTAACTGAGTTTGTAGGTTTGGGTTTGTGAGCATACTTCTTGATTTTTCCCAATTGGCATGCTGAACAGAGATGATCCTTTTCATACTTTAGTCTCGGTAAGCCTATTACTAAGTCCTTTCTGGAAAGATCATTTATGGTGCCAAAGTTCAGGTGATTTAGACGACGATACCATAACCATGACTTTGTTTTCGAAGCCTTTGACAATAAGCAGATTGGAGAAGACTTCATCATATCTTCGATAGAGATGGTGTATAGATTTGAACCACATTTTCCTTTTAAAAGTTCTCTACCATCAAGTTCTCTAACGAAGCAGGTATGTTTTCTGAATGCCACTTCTAGATCAGAATCACAGAATTGACCAACAGAGAATAAGTTATGACCAAAACCTTCAACGTAATATACCCTGGAGATAACACTATCGCCGACAACATAGTCTCCATAACCCATAATTGCACCGAAATGATCGTTCCCGAATCTAACAGTCCCGATGAATTTACTCACGAAGTTCAAGAGCCGCGACCGGTCTCCAGTCATATGCTTGGAACAGCCTGAGTCCAGGTACCACATAACGATTTGAACGATCTGCAATTGAACACAGACAAGAATGCATAACTGGATAATTGGGATCCCCATGCAAGAATGGGTTCCATTTGGTTAGTAACAGATATTGGAGCACCCACATCAGAAGTAGAAACAATGGAATCATCAAGGATAGATGCAATGCTAGTGTCCGTATTTGACCACTCAACGTATGTTCACTTCTTAAATGAATAGTTCTACCAGTAGGTATCCATTTCCTAATGGGCATTGATCTAGATAATTTAGGGCACATCTCATTAAGATTGAATTTGCGGCCAGTAGGTATCCACTGATAACCTATGTTACTAAATTTACTTCATGTGGGTTTCCAATGTTTTCTAACCTTCTTTCGCCATTGATTTCTAGCCTTCTTAGCTTGATTTTTTGTATTCACTATCTTAACAGGGCATTTAGCAGCATTAATCAACTCATTCATACCACATTCATGATTAGTAACAGAAACCAAACAATCATCATTACATGTTTTGTCAAAAGTAGCCGAATTCGAGTTAATTACAGTACGCTTATAGCTAATACTAGAATCAACACGATTCGATTTATTCAACTCAAACATAATGTTCCTAGGGTGGTCTTCTACTTTCTTCCATTGCACATTCTTAGCTTGCGAGGTCCTATCTTGCTTTGTATTGCCTGAAGGCTTTGACCCGCTTGCCATTGTGTCACTGATTACTCCTGTAGAGGGAATTTTGGGAACATTAGTTGGTTGGGCTACCTTGTGCATTACAGGTTTAGAAGTGCTGGGATCTGAGCTAGTTGAAGGCACATTAAAATTCACTTTCTTAATGCTAGGCATAGAAGTGCTGGGATCTGAACAACTAGACAGCATATTAGAATTCACTTTCTTAATGCTAGGCATAGAGCACGACATCACAGCTTTACCTTTCTCAAAAATAGATTTAGGACAGGTTGCTCTTAAACATTCTAACAGCTCTTGAGATCGTTTGGCATGAATGCAAGCAAACCTAATTTCTCTATCTAGTAGCTTATTTATGAAATCCTCTTCTACGATCTCTCAGAGACATTCTAGACTATCCTTAAGGTAAGCGAAATAGTTATAAAAACCAAGTTCGTTATTTCTAAGATGAGGAGGAATGTATTTTACAGTCACAGTATATTTAGAGTCTGCAGATGACATTGATGCAACATTCTCATTAAAGACAAGTGGCATTTTACCTTTTACCTGACTCCTCAGATCCTCAATTTCCTTTTGTAAAGACGTTATTATTTCGTTGTTTTTGTCACGAGTGACTTTCACTGAATCATATAACTCTTTAAAGTGTTGTTTCACCCTTTTATTTTCTTCTAGAAAACTCTCATTTTCCTTTTGAAGAACATTAACCAAGTTTTGAAGATAAAAACTCTGAGAACTTTGAGAATCTAAAGGAGGAGTCATTTGGGAGCCTGTCACATTTTCCTTTTCACCCTTTAATTGTGAAATTTGGGTTCTCATTTTTCTGATCGTGTTACAATGAGCTCGAATCTGTTCATCACGTTTGCTGATTTCAAAAACTGCATCAAATTCAGGAGCATCCAAGGATGTCTTGATATTTGAGGTTTTAACATTTTCTTTTAGATGTTGATATTTTAATTGCAAAGCAAGATGCTCAACTTCCAATTTAGAAAATTATTTCACCAGGTTATCATGATCATCCCGTTCAAATTTTTCATGCAATTTAGAGATAGTTTTCTCAAGCTCAATGACACGATCATGGGAGACTTTCAGAGCAACAGATAATTCATGAAATTGAGATGCATTAATTGAATAATCTGTGGCAGTGTAAAACACATCTTGAGTGATACATTCAGAAATCATATTCTCATTTAAGGTATGCAATTGAGATGCATTGAGTGATGCATTTTTCAGTATCTCTCTTCACCCCTCTCCTAGGGGTCGATTAGGGCACCACTCCAGGGTAATTTCTAGCAGTCTGAAGCCAGTTTTGAAGGAAGAATTTACTCGCAATCATCATCATTATTAGCTCTACATCAAGTAATTTGTATCAAACATTATGTTCAATTCAATTTATGAGTTATTCATTTTTGTTGATATGATTTATTATATGTTTGGCTAAGCACCCTGGTGCTGGCCTAGTTATGATTCTTTAATTGTTTTGTTTGCATTTACTTTACTTCCGTATAATTATTTCTAAGTGTATGCATGCATAGTTTATTGGTAGCCACCCTTGGTTCGGTAGTTTTGAATGGCGGTAGAGGCCAATTGCCTAGGAGATATGACCAACTGACCCTAGGTGAGTAGACTGAGACCGGAAGGGTAAGATATGACCAACTGACGACCCTTTCTACTTGTGCGATTTGACCAACTGATCACCTATCATTTGGATGAACTTAAGAACTGGAGGGTGTAGTGTCTAAGTTCCTAACGGTCGGGCACTCACTATTTCGAATCTAGCATGTAGCGGTACTTAATGACTTGGCTTAGGGGACCAGGAACAACATGACTTATGACGGTGCGCCTGATTTCTCATGTGGTGGCATCTTTGCTGATAGGTTAGGGCGAATTGACCAATTGTTGTCCTCTCGAATTTGACCCCACCTAAAGTAATTGGAAATAAGTAGACGTAGACATAACTAGCTAGGAGGATTAACTGGGTTAGCACCACTCTCCTTTATTGTTCTCACTTTTTCCTTTTATTGCTTTTAGTAGTTAATTAATTATATCCTTATCGAAACCATCTTATAATCGTGACATATACTTAAGTTAATTTCCGATCCTCGTAGCTCTTGGGACGACCTCGGCTTTACCGTTTACTACACCACACACGACCGGGTAAACTGCCCGTTAGTGCATTAGGGTAGACCATAGGTATAGCGAGACACTATAAATATTAAGACATGGTCAGTAAAACCTGCATCAATGCCTAAAGGAAGTTAACAAGCTAAGGACTGTCGTCGGGGATAAAATATGTGGGAACTCCAATCAGGGGATATTGGTCATGGAAGTTTTGAAGAAAGGAAGGATAGTAGGACAAGATCGTTTTTGGAAAGTTAGCCAATCTCCGGCCAGGCCAGGATGCAAATAGACCTAAACGAGGGCAAGGTAGGCTCCCCCCGGTAGGCTTTGCAATGCACAACGAAAGAAATCAAATGTGCAGCCCCAAAAGGGTTCGGGAGAGAAAATAGGCACTTGAAGAATTCAAGGACATCTAGAAGAAAGTTGTTAAATGGTAGAGGACAATTACCAATCGTGAACTAAGAAAGGTAAAGAGCGATATATCCGGGTGAAGCGTCCACCGCAGTTTGTTCGGAAGATGGAAGCAAAGGATCAAAACTCCTCCACAAAATCTAGGAATTCATCCTCGGTAACAGTACACGTAGTTTTCCTAAGATTCTTTTTCGACATGATAAAAGAAATGTAAATGAAGGAAGTACAAACCTGTAGAAGATCACAAGAAAAAAATGTGTTGCCTAAGAAAGGGAAGAAGTGTTTTTGCAAAAGAAGAAGTAAAAAATCAAGACTAGTGGGTGAAAGCGATTTATAATGCCCCACTCACTTAATAAACGGTTTTTAAGTAAAGCACATGGAAAACTACATCAAACAGTTGCAGTAAAAACAATCAAGTACTTCCCTCGGTAAAGAAAATTCCTGTTGCCGAAATGACATTTCGGAGGCTCCTGCATTTAAGGAATGAAAAGACAATTCAAAAAAGCCAGCCAAAAACACTACGAATAAGAAACAGTCTGATACATTATGCTTCGAATACCACCATAACACATCAGACTCGGTGGCTTGATTGTGTATCCCATCCTCCAGTTCCGATCCTAGATTCTAAATGACATACACACATGAACACTCGAAGTGCTCATTGGCATAATGCCTGCTAGCATAAAGGAATCGTCCAATATACCAGATTTCATTCCTCAGAGCCCGAGACTCCGAAGAGCCATAGCCTCCAAAGAGATCAAGTCCGTAACTAAAATACAAGTAGAATATTTCATGGACCCTACACGAATAATAGTTATCCTTTATTCCCGCTCGTGTCAACAACAGCACATGGGCATGATCTTGGAGCCTATACTCAAAGCCTTCTCATTGGCTGAAGAGAATATGCTCCCATCGAACCAATCCAGCTAAGACATATGGCAAGGCCTAGTTCCTTCTTATGGTTTTCCTATAAATACTCACATCATTTATGCATATGAGGTATGTTGTGACCTCCTCTCACATTTATCTGATTACTTATTCTTAAGCCACAGCCAGTTCGTAGGGTCAACCCCTGCGCTCTGACTAACCCAAGCATGTTTTCTGTCTTATATCAAGTCACCACCATCACTAGAAGTATCCGGCTTACGTCATCAGTAGGCTCTGATAAGTAGGTGCAATCAATTATACGATCACATACAATTGAAGTTTTAGACCACATGATATTTGAAAGCTAGAAAAACAAAAAGTTTTTTTTTTTTTTTTTTTTGGTAAAAGGTCAACGACCCGGTAAATATATTACTCCAAAAAACGTTTAAGTACAAAGGATATGGGTGAATCCGATATCTCAGCCCGTTACATAGGCGGAAAATATTACATAACAAGATACTTCCTATTCTCTAAACAAGAAAATAAACCACTACTAAAAAGATAACATTAGACTCCTATGAAAATAAAATTACATCCTACCAAGGCCATGGAGCTTGATACCATACGTGTCATAAAGAGCATCCAAATTCCCTGGAAGATCGTAGACCTGATCCGCATAGTCATCATAATCATAGTCATCATAATCATCTTCACGATCATGACCACCACCAAATAGGTTCACTGACTCATCAAAAGTGTTCACAACCTCCTCTTCATTACTGTCGGAATCATCAATCTCTCCCACCTTAGAGAATGGGTTAACCCTCTTAGTAGAAGAAGTAGACGGAAAATCCTTTTTATTAACTAGATAATCAAACTTTTTAACAGGGTTACCATCATCATCAACAAGTGTAGCTTTCCCATCAATAAGAAGCTTTTCAAACTCCCCAATTTTCTCAATAATAAGGGTAGGACCAACCTCGTTAGCTTCCATTGAATCACTCACAAGCGGTTCATGCAATGTATTACTAGTCTTTGAAGACTCATTCTTCTTTTCTTCCATTGTACTACCAGCATCTACATCCTTATTCACTTCCTTAGTAAGAATACCAAAGTCATCAGTGTCATCCATACTAAGGACATCAAATTTATTGGATGTCGCAACCTCCGTTCCACTCATATTAGACACATCAACAGCCTTTTTCTGAGTGACATCCACCTTCTTGGGTTCATGAGGATGCGCTTTAGGTTGATAACGGAAATTCTTACCCAAAACATGTTTAGTAAATCCCCCTTTACCCGGAACATTTTGAGCACCATTCTTACCCCTATTCTTGTTATTGACCGTTTGAAAACCATCATTAATACTATGTGTAGGCTGAGTAGGAGGTGGGAAAGATTTAGGACAATCACCCAGAGTATGACCAAAAAGCTTACACGTATCACACCTTGACGGTTTCCATTCGTATTCAACCTGGATCTTTTCAATAGTAGAACCCAATCCATCTAGTAAGGGTATTTCAAAAGTGAGGCTCTCCCGAAGAACTTTATCCGCCTGAACTTCAATCAAGCACCTAGCAAAACTACTGCGGCCCCAAGAATCCAAGCACATTTGACTAGTGTAAGAATCTAACATTTTCGGGGTACCAATCAATGTAGCAAGGAGGCTGAGACCATCATCAGAAAACATAGCAAGAGGAACATCATGAAATTTAACCCACACCGGAATGTTAGTCAAATCCTCTTTAAGTAGATTAGTATTCAACGTCCAAGTTTTTAGAATAATTGGCACATTCCTAATCATCCATGGTCCATTTTCTAGAACATCATCAACACCTTTACCAGTGCAGAACTTAAAAAAAAAGAACCCCTTAGCATTCATCATAACCTTTTGAATACCATACTTGGCCCACGTATTACGAACATAATAATCAACGACCGAAAAAGTAATACGTTTACCAAGAAAATAACCATAAAGGGTATTCCCAAATTTAGAGTTTACCTCCTCCACGACTTTCATAGGAACGGAGAGATCCACCCCATTAGAGTTGTTACTACATTCCAACCTACGAAAATTAGACTTGCGCTTTGTAGAATCAATGGACATAGCACCCGCATATGAAACCGTCTTCAAACTCGGGACACCCGTTGGATGGGGCTGAATATGAAGTTTGGGAGACGAATTAGAAGCAACATTAGTATCATTGGCCACATTCTTCGCATTCGTTACTTCAACACCACGCATAGCCTCTTCAAAAGTCTTACACGCCTCCAAAACACCTAGATCAAGACCATAATTCGGCTCAACCTCATTCCCATTGTTAGGTTTCATTGGCGATTGTATAAACGACTCACCAAGACTAACAGTAGGGTATGGAACAGTTGTAAACCCATGAGCTACGTTCACATCCTTTGTAGTCCCAAAAGAATGAGTAGAGGGCTGCTCCACCACACACGAAGTACTCACATTCAACTCTGCATGTTTTGAATCGTCACTCGTTACACTTGTTTGATCAGCCAAACAAGATGTCGGGCTCTTACTCGCAGCACCACTACCAACCAGCAAATTACCAACAGTTTTCGTCCCCTTACTTGCACAATTATTAATCAAGACACCCTTCTCCATCTCTCAAACCCACGAACAATATTAACACACCCTAGTCGCACCCACAATCAAAACAAACAGCAATACGCAACGGGCGAGTATCAAAAAGAAAAAATCCTAACGCAAAGTTAGGGTTTAATATGCATGTAGATCCAAAAACTAACCGTCGCCCATCATTGATCTCAGTTAATAATATATTCGTATTGTTGGTTTGTGGGAGTTTTAAAACACGACAAAACAACTAAACGTGTATGAGCCGATGGGGGCACACACGATAAACACGAGTATACGTGTTGAACGTATTCGATACTTGAATTACATACCCGATATGCATGCCATCTTGACCCGATTATTGTTTTGACCCATGGGCTTTTATGAGTTCCTGGTTGGGTCGAAAAAATAATGCCTTGGGCCTTGAAAATCTGATGATCGGGCAGTAAGGTGGATGGGTTTGCTTGGGCTTGGTTACTTGTTGAAAAAAATTCAACCCATGCAAGGTTTGATTAGTTTGCTATAAAAGCAAACGTACCATACTCCATATTGCAGCTAAGATACACGATATATTATATATCCTAAAACCATTCCAACTAATCTCTGTTACTTGTCTAATTCCTGTTGACTTGTTCATAAGTTGTTAGGGGTTTATGTTGGTTTTATTATTCCCAAACTTGCATCAATTCTACTTGATTCAAGAGTTTAGGTGTTTGATAAAATTAGTGGTTTAGTTCCTGTTTATCCTAGTTGACAACAGTTACAAGAACTAGTGGGATTTTCTGGTTTTGTTCTTCTCGGACAACAAGCAGAAAAGACATTGGATATTTTTTATCCGATATCGGGTGCGTTTTGAAGTTACTGTTCATCGAACGGTTTTCAGTTCATGGATAGAAGCAAGTTTTGATCTTGTTGTTTTCTTGTCCATATTATATTCAAGGTGGTCACTAGTTGATTGGGTTTTATTATTACGTTCTCGACTAGCCTTATATCGAACGTATACGTTATCGGGTTTGTGTGTGATACTCTTCGAGGTATCTAATTTAGATACTTAAGGTTTCGTAGGATTTCTTGTTCCGTTACTAGAGTTCAATTGCCAAGCAAGGTTAGCCTTCTTTATTCCCTTTTAATTAATTAATATTGTATTAATTATGTGTTTATTAATTACGTGTTAACATAATTGTATTAACTAGATCCAATATCCGCTGCGTACTCGTAGAGGTTACTGGTTAACTAGATCTAAAATCCCAACAGTGGCATCACGAGTCAACTCGTTTTTGCGATTATGGGTTACACGTTTCTGATATTAATAAACATGTTTTAAAAATGCTGCATGAAACCTAGTTTAGTTATTATGTTTTATTTTAATTTTGACAATTACATGCAATACTTGTCAATTTTAATAAATAATAACTAGTCACACACAAATTAAAATTATATTGATAATTAGAATTAATTTGTTAATTAGAATTTAATTTACATGTGAATTATAATTACCTTGATAATTAAAATTAAATTGTTAATTAAGAATTACATGTTAAATTATAATTACTTGCTAATTAGAATTAAAAGTTAATTTGTATTTATTAATTGTTAATTAGAATTATTGTGATAATTAGAATTACATATTGATTAAATACATATATTGCGTAATTACTTGTTAATTGAGATTGCCATGCTTTTATGTGTTTTTCCGGCCACAAGACCCACTCAATTGCTTTTCTAAGTGATGTATGGGGCGATCTAGGTACTACATCCTAGTGACGGTCTTATGGCTCTCCGTTTGGGGAAGACTCACAAGAGGACTCGGAACAATATGTGGTTATTTATATTAATGTTTATGCTTGTATGTTTGTGATTCCTATATGTGCATTATTACTTGCTTTGACGCCTAATTGTATGCAATATGGAATAATACATATCGTAACCATAACATTAATATTGGTCTTTATTTACACGCCAAAATACCATGCTCATTGTGACCTGCTATTTGATTCGTGGAAAATTGTTTTTGTAAAATAAAGTGACCTAATATATGAAACACGTTTTCAAGAATTTAAAAACTAGACGCTATGGACACTTGGGATGTACGGCTCACCCACTAGAACAAACTAGAAATGGGGTTTAAAGAAGTGAGCACAGTCTCACTGAAAGGATGTCTAAGGTTATGCTTCATCGCTTACCTGGTCCTCTGCCTCCCTGTGCGTTCGATTGGAGCTACCGTGAACCATGATGATCACTACAGTGTCATTACCAAAAGTTTTTAAAATTAATGTTACAAAGTTGTTTTGCATGCTTCTTTGTACACGACTTTTACCACATTTATATGTGCATACCTATTTGTTAATGTTAAGTCTATGCCACCCAACTATGGACACGTGCACTTGGATTGACTTCTCTGGTCAGACCTAAAGGCCTTTCCAACCCATGGTAATTATTTCTCACTGGTCAGACCTCTGGTTATTTTTACACGTTCATACTTGGTCGACTTATATCGAGTTAACCTGGTCAGACCTCGGACCCGAGGCATAAGATGAGAACTAAATATGCTTTTGACATTATTACTTGATACTAATGCCTTAAACAGTCTCATAAATCTAAGAGTTGCATTTTGCAATTAACGCCGTCGCTACCTCTTGTCTTATTTTTTTACACACTGGTCAGACCTATGGTAATTAAGTGGGGTTGCAAGATGGATCTTAGTCTTAATTAGTAATTAATTGGGTAGTTAATTCTTTTAAGAATGTAATTATCGAAAATACTAGATTTGAACTTTTTATGTTCTGATTAATTGTGTTATTGCAACATAATTCGTAAACAAAGTTGTTTTTCTTTGAAAGACAAACTAAGTCTCTTTTCCTAGTAAGAAGAGTGAGACTTATACCTATCTTTTCTCCTGAGTTGACAAACTAAGATAGGATTACAAATTGATAAACTCATTTATGATCTTTCATTACCCTTTTGTGGTCTAGAGTTAATTGAAAGATAGAATATTTTGTGTAACTGGAAACATTGTGTTTAGAGCTACCAAAATAAATAACATCATGCACTTGTCACGATGTATGAGTTTAAACCGCAAAGAGTAAAGAAATTACTAGGATATTCGCTGGGTAATCTTCTTGGACTCTTATTATTCCTAAAGTGCTAATTACCCTTGGGGCTATGTAGACGATAAAGGAGGAATGCATGCTAAAGATTCAAGTTAATTGAAAAATAGAATGGCTAGTCCATTGTCTACATAAGTAGAACTTCATATACTCTGCTCAATACCTAAGTACATGCTACTCGTAGGCAATTGAAGAGAATAGGAAAGTATATAAAAGTGCTATATGCTTTCTACTGGAAATGTAACACTTACAATGTTGACAAATCCAGTAGGAGCAGTTGCATTTTATTACTGAAATATCATTCATGTAATGTTGTCAATTTCAGCGGGAGCTATGGGATTTATTTCCTGTTAGTCACCCATATCATTTCAAACTAGCTTTGAAATAATCCATTACTTTCCGAATATGAACAACCATTGCTTAAAGGAAAATTGCATTTTATTTTATAAGATAACACGTTGCCTTCCTGCTGTCGTTTCCTGAAATGTTATCTATAGAATAATAATCCACAATTCCTTATTACAGGTTATGGTTCTAAACTACTTATGGTATATATGACTTTAATCATATCGTTTGAACAATCAATCACGTGTTGTTTGTTTTCATAATATGATGTTGTACCTTTCACAAGTGGGAGAAATCTCAAATTGTGTGCAAGGAACAACAACATTATTGGTATCTCTTGACCGCAAGGTAAAGGAAACTAATAATTCTACTAGGACTTAAACACGTTAGATGTTTAATGCCCTACTACATGTAAATAAGAATTCTACTAGGACTTAAACAAATGAGATGTTTATTGCCCTACTACATTCTAATAATGATTCTACTAGGACTTGAACACGCTAGATGTTTGTTGCCCTACTACATTCAAATGTCATAATATAGTGTAAAGTTACTTCAACATTTGACTACATGTTTTAGTTAACATAATTATGGTTATATGATAATAATCATAATTCTGAAGTATAAAATTAACTTGAAATTACTATAGAACTCAAAAGTTTGCGTTCATGATTACTTTTGTTAGAATAATTATGCTTACATGTTAAGACATAATTATAAAGTCCTTGAATTTATCAATGATTTATAACATAAAGTATATATATATATATAGTAAATGTGTTATGTCTTCTCGTTAACACATAAACATGAGGCTTTGAATTATTCAAAGACTGATAATATATTATTGAAATGTTATGTTTTCTTGTTAACACATGAACATATAATCCTTGAACAGTTCTGTCTTCTTGTGAACACGTGAACATAAGTTTCTTGTATTGTTCAATGAATATACATTATTGCATGCACTTGGTTCGTAAATACTTTATATGCAATTTGGCTCGACCCAATTGACAAGTATTTGGTCCAAAGAGAATTAAGTTATCTATAGAATTCTGATATAGTTTCACAATTCTAATAACTCATAGGATACCACTTCATTATGGTATGTCTAATGTGTTAGATCAAACCTTATTCTTATTGTTTGGTTTATGATAGCTTTAATTGCTCTACCTCCAAAACATATCAAGGTTAGAAATTGCGTGTGTCATGGATACACTCAATATAGTTCAAACCTAGAAGGTATTCAAGACGATCTATAACTGAAAACCCTAATTCATTAGGGATTTGAGGTTTTTCCACTCAAACCAATTGAATCCTAAATCCTTTTGGATTTTTGAGTTTTCTACACTTCCTAGCTTGAAGATTGTAGTTTTGGTGTTCTTCCTAGCTTGACGAAACACAAAACTGTTGCTAGAACTTTTGGTTAAAGAGTGATACTAAATTAGAGTTTTTCTATAAACCCTAATTTGAATTGTTGGAAGGAATTCCATTATGTCTTGATTTAAGTTCTGAATTTGTTAAATCTTATGAAGCATTTTATTAACAAATCTTGAGATGAGAACTTAAAATGTATTTTGTGATTCTCCATAAAAGACAATTTATATACTTAGTATTTAGAGAATTGTCTCTACTTACAAAAGTAAGTGGGAGTATATACAAATCTCAAAGTTATTTGAGAACAAAATACTTAACCTTCTAAAATGCACTTATTAATGTCATACTAAGGTTAAAACATGAAAATGTCGACCGAAGTATAATGATTACTCTCATTCATAAATCCGAAAGGATGCTCATCACTTGAGTGATATTTTATATCAATGCTGAGGGATAAAAGTTAGAAGATTGTAGTAAATCAGCTAACTACTAAAATACATTATCACATCTTGAATCTGATAAATATTTTAGAACTATGAATGACAAGATGCAGTCCTTAAAAGGCAAATCGAGTTTTGAGCTTGATAGTTATTTCGCCTAACAGTTAACCTATGAGGTTGGAATGAGTTTCTTTTGAAGAAAGACTCACAAGGACGAAAATTGTATACATATTAATGCATGACATTTTATAAGAAGCTTTTAATCATACTTAAGCAATTGACTATGATTACATTTTCTTATATAATACACGCATTAATTATATAAAGATATTTAATTGTCATACATGTGATTTGTATGTTGAATATGACAATTAGATTTTATAACTCTTTCTTTATGATTACCTTTAGCGAGGAAGGTGTGTAATCAAAAGAGTTATGAATCTATATAATCTTTATGTAGTATACAATATTTATGGAATCCAAGTTTGGATTGAATCGTGCATCTAAGAGCTGAGATCTTGAATTTAATTACAATATGATTCTGATTGAATTAAGATAACTCTTGAGTACATCTGACATTGAGTGAGAGCATTGTGTTTTTTTCTTTAAAATTTACATGTTGAAGATATCATTCCAATTAAGCTGGATATTAATCCTTAAGTTTGGAATGAAACTTCACCTGGAATTTAGGGAATAAAACAAACAACCTTGGAATAGATGTTTATATGGAATAAAAAAATGCGGAAAATTAAGTCTAACACAAATGCAATATATTATTCAAGCAAGTCTTAAATGATATATTTCACTTGGAGAAATT
Organism: Chrysanthemum makinoi; assembly: GCA_910596185.1. Lineage (NCBI taxonomy): Eukaryota > Viridiplantae > Streptophyta > Magnoliopsida > Asterales > Asteraceae > Chrysanthemum > Chrysanthemum makinoi. The sequence continues at coordinate 14,976,042 of OU343221.1, read as the reverse complement.
TATTACATGGATGGAAACCTTATGTTGTTTTAACTAAGGATTCATCATGTATATATTATATTATGTATAAGACTAGTTGTTGCTTTTGTACAAGAACAAAATGAGCTGACAAAAACAATATCTAATTGAGAGTGTTTAGATTATTGTTAATATAGATGTTTACGAATTATAAAGCATGGTGTTGTATAAGTACAAATGATGCTAGAGGATTATTTATACTAGTTGTAGTAGGAGTTTATCATTTATGATAAATCTGCTAACTAGCTATGCTCAACATAGAGCATTGTTGCATTACACATTAATGAATGAGAATACTTTACACTTTTAGAAACTGTAAAGATGACTGTCAGTGTGTCGTTGATTTCTAATACCTCATGCAAGGTAAGACAACATCTCCATACTATAATTCTTGCAATAGTATGAGCATATGAGATAAGACACTCATCTTATATTTCAAATCACTCACTACATGTGAAATTTGAAACAAGTATTCGGAAAATTTACTCAGATGACTATTTAGTTTTTCTTTTAAAGAAAGGTTGAGAATGTTGGAAACATTAGGGTTCAACTTACTAAATGAGTTTCATGCATATCTGTATTAGTATTTGGATAATTGGGATTGAAAGACAATTTTTACTTTATGATGAATAAAGATACTTGGTATTTGTTATTCATTCATATAATAATTGTTATCCTATATTTGCATGTTTAATCCTCGAATAATTTTATTATTCTAAATATGTCCATTGTCGGTTAACAATATGGGAATATTGTTATGTAAGGCAAATGTGAGTGTTGGTTATAATTCTAACGAGAATTCGGATTGTTCCCGCCAAACTCATATGTATTCACTAGAGATGCATATTGGATTCCTCAACTTTCAAACATTTACTTTTGGATCCTTGTCATAAGTAAAATATTGAAAATGGTTTGTTATCTTCATCCTTAGACTTGAGATACAAGCAAGTTCTGTTATGTGTGGATATCATTTTTTGTAAGTATACGCAAAACGCTATCTGAACAAGGTAGTTATAAAAGCTATATTTCGGAGTGATGTGAAGCAGCATCCACAACACTTGTAATCAATAAAGGATTTGTTACTCCACTTGCTATGTGCAGAAAGATACCATGGCGCCTCTCCAGATTTAATCAGATAATTGTTTGGCCAAACCCAAAGAGTAATGCAAGATGATTCTTGATTACATTTGGTATATCTGAATTAAAATCTATAACGAGATTCTAAATGGTTAAACTATATGGAATGATTTAAGATCCATAATCCATGGTTTAACGGTATCTATAACAAAGGATGATTAGAGCAAGACATTGAATGACCATGCTACTGAGAAACTTTTACGAAACTATTCTCTCAGACACTTTTAGTTAAAAAGCGAGTGAGAGCGTTTGCTAGGCGTTTCCGTCGTTAGTTTTGTGTGCCATTCGACACACCAACTCCCAAGTGGGAGCTGTTGGTTTGTGGGAGTTTTAAAACACGACAAAACAACTAAACGTGTATGAGCCGATGGGGGCACATACGATAAACACGAGTATACGTGTTGAACGTATTCGATACTTGAATTACATACCCGATATGCATGCCATCTTGACCCGATTATTGTTTTGACCCATGGGCTTTTATGAGTTCCTGGTTGGGTCGAAAAAAGAATGCCTTGGGCCTTGAAAATCTGATGATCGGGCAGTAAGGTGGATGGGTTTGCTTGGGCTTGGTTACTTGTTGAAAAAAATTCAACCCATGCAAGGTTTGATTAGTTTGCTATAAAAGCAAACGTACCATACTCCATATTGCAGCTAAGATACACGATATATTATATATCCTAAAACCATTCCAACTAATCTCTGTTACTTGTCTAATTCCTGTTGACTTGTTCATAAGCTGTTAGGGGTTTATGTTGGTTTTATTATTCCCAAACTTGCATCAATTCTACTTGATTCAAGAGTTTAGGTGTTTGATAAAATTAGTGGTTTAGTTCCTGTTTATCCTAGTGGACAACAGTTACAAGAACTAGTGGGATTTTCTGGTTTTGTTCTTCTCGGACAACAAGCAGAAAAGACATTGGATATTTTTTATCCGATATCGGGTGCGTTTTGAAGTTACTGTTCATCGAACGGTTTTCAGTTCATGGATAGAAGCAAGTTTTGATCTTGTTGTTTTCTTGTCCATATTATATTCAAGGTGGTTACTAGTTGATTGGGTTTTATTATTACGTTCTCGACTAGCCTTATATCGAACGTATACGTTATCAGGTTTGTGTGTGATACTCTTCGAGGTATCTAATTTAGATACTTAAGGTTTCGTAGGGTTTCTTGTTCCGTTACTAGAGTTCAATTGCCAAGCAAGGTTAGCCTTCTTTATTCCCTTTTAATTAATTAATATTGTATTAATTATGTGTTTATTAATTACGTGTTAACATAATTGTATTAACTAGATCCAATATCCGCTGCATACTCGTAGAGGTTACTGGTTAACTAGATCTAAAATCCCAACACGTATAATATTATGGAATGGATCAAAGATATCAAGCCACCGACCTAATATCCATAAAAAACAAACAGTTATAGTTATGAAACACTAAAACAAACAATTAATTCCTATTAGTCTATGATACGTTGATCATAGAAAGTAGTAAATTAATCAAAGGTTTAGAATTCAATAAAAATCACTGTTTGAGATGGAACGATTGGAATTGTCGCTTTTCTCCAAAAGAGAGCAAACAAGGGTTTTTTTAAAGTTCATTTATGATTGTATGTTTCATGTATTTAATAGTTATATTTTCCTTTTAACGTATAAACTAGAATTGGGTCTAAAATTTTTTTATTTTTTATTTTTTTTTTAAGAATCTCTGTTGTATTCTTGGAGGGACCACATACATATCCTTCAAAAAGCTTAAAATTACATATGTAACCAACTTAAACTTAAACTGGAAAAGAAAATGCTAAACGTAACCACTAGGGCTGTGTTAAATTATTTCCGACATTATTTATTTGTTTGTTCCTTTAAAATAGTGTCTACCCTTGGCCTTGAATTTAATTTTTCACAACCTAAATGTATCACCTATTATTGCATGTTTTTAACTACGAAAAGTAGCCATTACAAATAGCAAAATCCAATTTAAAAAAGTCAAATGAATCAAGTTGACAGAAGTTACTCAAAAGATGTCCAAATTGTAACAAATCTATTTCTAATAGATAAAACAAAAATATCAGTGAAATAATACTGTATCAACTTTTGTTATCAATCTGGGTACACTAATCATTTTGGATGATTACAATAATTTGACAACGTGAGTTTCAAGTTGACTCAATGTCGCGAGATCTTTACAGAAAACATTTCACCATTTGACATGTCATTGATCTATTTATTTTGCGACCTCTATTTGTAACTTAAGGTGGCGGTATATAACGAGTTTTAATTTCTTTTAAAAAGTGAATGGTATATTACCAAAACCAATATAAACATATTACAAATGACACTCCATCTAAATTTTATATAAACCAACAAAATTTTATATGTATGTTTGAGAAAACTAGCTGTAAGTTATATGTTGTAAATTGTAAGCTGAAAACTACAAAACTGTTAATATGAGCTACAAGTTGTACAGTATTTTTTTTTTATATATAAAAGTATTTTATAAGTTAAATGTTAAATGTAATTATAAGATGTAAAATGACATAAAATGATATATCTATAATTGTAAATAAATATTTGGTGGGTATATAAGTAATTTAAAGTTTTAACAGCTCCAAAATATTTAAAAAGCTTTATAAATCAACTTCTCATTTATGAGCTATTTGTTTAAAATAAAAGTTTGAAGTTAAAGTAGCTAAACGGAGCTACTTATTTTAAAAAAGATTTTTTTTAATAACAAAAAGCTAACAACTCTCAAAAAAATACTACTAAACAGGCCCATAACCCAACAAAAAATCTAACTATCTTAGAGTGCAAGGTGAGGTTAGGTTTAATAACACGTTATTGGTATGCCACATCAGCGCCACATCATCTCCTCCCAATAACACACCAATAACTAAAACACCCCTCCCTCATAACACACCAATAACATATTATTGGGTCCCACTTTTTTCATTTTATTTTATTTACATTTAAACGTTAACTTTAAAAAAAAAAGAATTACGAATGGCATCAGCCATTCAAATGGCGGAACTCGATTTGGCGTGCGAATGGCGAGAGAACTGGTACGAAGATGGCGGCGCCATCTGTACCAAAGTTTCCCTATGGCGTGTTGATGGCATCCTCACCGAGCCCTCTTATAATAGAGGGATGAACTTCCCTCATATTAAATGTTTTAAGATTTCCATATATAGAATTTTAAGCAAAAATTCAAGTTACAAAGCATTAGTTACAATAGTTAAAGCACAAATAAAAATACAAATCAAACTACAATTAATACACAACTTAAAACACCCTTTCACACAAGAGTACATGTCTCTAATCATGATGTACACCATTTAAGCAAATACATATATTAATGCTTTATGTACAATTAATTTATGCGCAACCATTTATATTAAACATATGCAATTAATACTAATCTTAAATCACCCCTTTACTCAAAAACACAACCATTTTATCACATGGTACAATCTAATCAAGCTAGTAACAAGTGTAGATTCAGGTGATGGCTGACGGAGATTCCGGAAACAACAGCAACGGTGCCAATAACCGATCTAAAAGAATCAAAATTGTTATAACTCAAATTTACCATCAAAACATAAAGAATACATAAATCTACAAAAATATAAAAATAATAAATAACTAAAAAAGTTACCATTTCGTTATTGTCCAGTGAGGGAGGTTCGTTGTTGGCCACACATCTAAAACAAAAACAAAAACATTCAAAAAACAATCAAAACTAAAATAAAACTTCAAAACTGAAAATATTACAACTGAGATCTACAAAAACAAAAACCACATATCTAAAAAAATTTCAAACCTTCAAAAAACAATCAAAATTAAAATAAAACATTTCAGATCCTCATTTGAAAAAACACCATTGCCACTACAAATCAATGCTTTTATAAATTCATTACGTCATAAAAATTAGTGTAAAATCAGTTGACATGAACACAAATCTAACCTCATAAGTCATAAATCACTCTAACTGTTCAAACTTATAACCAAATTTACCATCGAACTCCTAAAAATATACACATTTACCGGTGACATTAGCAGGTTCCGGTGACAGCAACGGCGTCTGTAGTGCAGATTTCGGAGAAAGTTGAGATGAACGATGGTGGCGATGGTATTAGTATACCTTAAAAAAAATTGTAAAAATGTAATATTAGTTCTATCTGTAAATAGATCTAATAACAAAAGCCTTGAACCTTTTTCTGACCATAAATGCAGTTTTCGGTGGCGGCAGCGGTGATAACAACAGATTACAACAGCAGCTACCCAGATTCCGGCGAAGGCAGGGAAATATTCCGTCAACAGCGGTGGAGGCGGCTAAAAATTTAAGAAAATATGTTATAACCTTCAAAACTGTAAATCTATAAAGAAATAAAGATACATCTATAAAATAAAAAAATAAAAAAAATAAAAACGACCCTATAGATATGAAAAATACCTTTCGTTGGGATTTGGGGGATGGAGCTTTCTGTGGTGGTTTGCGTTGGTGGTGGTGGGTGTCAATGGTTCGGATTTTGTTGGTGATGAGGGCGTTTGTTCGAGTTTGTGGTGGTGTTTATTCGAGTGTGGCTATGGTGGCGTAGGAGATGCCGGCGGGGACGGGGAGGCGGCTGAGGTAAGTTTAGGGTTTTAAAAGAGAGATAGTGAACATTTGTGCTACTGTGAAACCAGAGACGCTAATGAAGAAGACGAAAAGCGGCTAAAGGTGACAGGGAATGTAGAAAAGATTATAATATAATAAAACCCTAATATTAACTTCACATACTTTTTGTTAATTCAAGCCCAAGAAGAAAGTAGGTTGTGTGTATCAATTTAAAGCCCACTAACCAAAAAAGAATTGTTAGTAAAAATATGTATAGAAAATAGTAGCGTGCAATGAAAATAATTATGAACTAACATAACTTTTTTTACGAGCAAACATGTATTAAATATACAATGTACTTTTTGGTATTTTATAGGCTTGGTGTGTTTTACAAAATTAATTTGGTATAGTGGCCTCAAATGGCCTGTGAAATGGGTGTTATGAGTGAAGGGGTGTTTTAATGTGTGAGTGTTAAAAGTGAAAATGATGAGATGGCGCTGAAATGGCACCGAAAAGGAGAATTTGGCATGTCATGGTACCCCATGGTCTTAGAGAGAGAATGGAATAGATTTGTGATGAGTGTGTGTTTTTTGGGTTGGTATTATATTACTATTTAGGTTGGGTGGCCAAATTTTTATTTTTAGGTTCGGAGTAAGGTAAGAGTTGTATATATTTGAGGCTCGGGTGGCTAAATCTTAAAATATGGTTAGGAGTGAGGTTCCGGCAGCTGCAACAACACTCTCCGGCAATAACAACGGCAACCTTTTCTGGCGAGATAACGGCGTCAAAAAACACTTAACGGTGGCTGTAAAAAATAACAAAAATGTTAAATTACATAGATCTTTAAAAACAATCTATAGATCTACAAATAAAATATATATATCTGCAAATAAAAACTATAGATCTATAAAATAAAATAAAAAAACTTCAAAACTTGATTAACATATATAGGTCTATTTAAAAAATACCTAAAAAAGTGCAAAACCCGTGGTGGTGGCTCTTGGCTGTGCCACTCGGTTGTAGTGGTCCTGTTGTGGTCGTGGGGTTGCCATAATCGTTGGTGGAAGGTTACGATGGTGGTGGGTGTGTCGGTAGTGGTAGAGTTCGGTGGGGATGGTGGTTAGGTGATGGTGGGGTTCGGTGGTGGAGGAGATGGTCGTCGAGATTTTGTTAGATGTGAGAGTGATTTTTGTGTGTGTGTGTGTTGTAAGAGATGAAAGGGTTTGTTTTATTGTGTACTTTTAGGGTGAGGAAAATCTGGGGAAATAAGAGATGAAATGGTTTTGTTGGTTTGGAAATTTTTAGGCTTGTATGTTGGTTTGGTATGTGTAAATTTAGGTTCGGATATTGGGTTGGGTGGCTGAATCTTAAAATTTATGATGGGTTTTAGGTTGGGGATATTGGTGTTTTACTCAAAAACACAACCATTTTATCACATGGTACAATCTAATCAAGCTACTAACAATCTATTATTAAAATCCAATAACCCAAGCACTTAAAACACGAGCATAAAAACACAACCTACGCAACTTAAAAGACCAGCATTGTTAAAATTACTCAAATATAAAATTCTTACAATTTATAGAGTTGTTGTAACGAAAAACATAAAATTTAAATATTTCATCGCCACAAATTTTATTACAGGGTACCCGCCGCCGCATCGCGCGGGTACCATGCTAGTTAAGTATAGAAGTATGAAGCATAATATTTATAGATCATTAAATTATACTATTCAAAAATTTAAAAATAATGCGTAATTTAATGTCCTTCAATGTGGTTTGTTAGCCATTTGTAGCTCATATAACAACATGCTATAAACACAAAAATCTAAAAGCAAAAAGACTTTTAATTACTCACTAGACGGCATTCTATGCATTTGCTTTCAATATATAAGCACCCTTACATTCTTGACCATCACATCCAGAACTCATATAAACAATTTCTCATCCTTTCGGTCTATCAATGGCTCGTGTTTTTGGCTTGTTTGCGCTTCTAACTCTCATGTTCTCAGTGGCAATGGCAACGGAATAGTCCTCTACAAGATTTTTGTGTCGCGGATGCAAATGGCCAAGGTACATAACACATTGTTTTCGTTCTTTTTTGGGTGCTTTTTTGTTTATTATTAGATTTTTAATCGCTTTACTTATTGCAGTTTTGGTGAATGGCTTTACTTGCAAGAACTCAAGTTTGGTTCAAGCTAGCGACTTCCACTTTAGCGGTCTCCACAAAAGAGCAAACGTATTTAACACAGCACTCGGGTTTGGGGTGACCCCAGTTTTCGTGGCACAGGTGCCAGGACTCAACACTTTAGGAATCTCATTGTCTCGTATTGATTATGCACCATTTGGGATTAATCCACCTCACACTCATCCTCGTGCTTCTGAAATCTTGACTGTGTTGAAAGGAAGTATCGAGGTTGGATTTGTCACATCAAACCCTGAAAACCGTCATATTTCTAAAGTATTGAATAAAGGTGATGTCTTCGTTTTCCCAAAGAATCTTGTGCATTACCAAAGGAACCTTGGAAAGAAACGCGCAACTGTGATTGTGGCGTTGAGTAGCCAGAATCCAGGGACGATCCCTATTGCAAATGTGGTTTTTGGTTCAAAACCAGATATAGCGACAGATGTTCTTGCTAAGGCATTTCAAACTGGCAACGATGTTATCAATAACATCCAATTCAAGTTTTAAAGCGAGTGAAATGGGGAAGTCACCTAAGGGACTTGCACATATCCGGACAAATGATATTTGTGTTTTCATCTTATGTTTGATCTATTATGTAACGTCAACATTAGGAAACGAATGGTTAATCTTAATCAGAAATGTTGATGATAACGGACTTGAGTTACTGAAATTATTGAGTGTCTACTGATTCATAAGCTTTAGTGTCATGGAAGTCGTCATATCAAGTGACTGCAAAGTTTAAAAAACGCGACAAACGCAACTTCACATACAAAATCTTTGGTGTTAAGGCCTTTCGGGTGGCTGTGTTATATAAGACATTTAGAGTGATCCAAACTTTCACAAGAATGCGCTAGCATACAGAAGCTTTAGTTTCACCCTTGACTTTGTCAATCAATTAGTATACATGCATGGATTACGTCAATGGTTATTTATTTGTTGTCTTAGTCAATTACGTAGTACCAATGTGCATGTTTCAAGACCAAGTCTTGAAGTACATTAGGGTGATTTTGTCCTTTTTATACATTTCTCTTATACTTTTTTTTTTTTTGAACAAACATTTCTCTTATACTATTAGCTCATGAATGACATACAGAATGCTATACAGTAACTACTACCCAGCAAAAGTATCAAAAATACATTAACAAACAATGATATAAGTATTATATCTATGACAAATATGGAGACATTTACCAGCTCATATATTTATGTAACTTGACTGTTTCAATGTTATTTTGTAGGACTCATTCAAAATGTTATCGTTAGGACGGCCATAGTCTTTGTTTTCTTTTCACTATATAAGGAGGTTTACTTTCTCACCTTTTCTTACACAAATTAACCCAATGGCTCGTGTTTTCAGCTTGTTAGTGATTCTAGCCCTCGTTTTCTATGTTGCAACGGCGTCGGAACCTAGTCCTCTTCAAGATTTTTGTGTTGCTGACATGAATAGCCAAGGTACGGTTATCATTCCATTCATATATTCAATCTGTTTGTTAAATTTAAAAAAAGAGGTGTCAAGTTGAGCCGTTACTTAAAGGGGTCCCCTGGATGTCATATGGGTTGGGATAAAACCCTTGCTATAATAAAAACTCTATCATAGAAACCTACTATATCCAACATTAAACATACTTTTATAATTGTATTGCAGTTTCGGTGAACGGATTCGCTTGCAAAGATCCAAGTTTGGTTCAAGCCGATGACTTCTACTTTGATGGGCTACGCATGATGGGGAACACATCAAATCCAGTGGGGTCCAAGGTGACCCCAGCTTTCGTGCAAGAATTGCCAGGACTCAACACTTTAGGAATCTCAATGGCTCGTGTAGACTACCTTCCAGGGGGTCTAAACCCGCCTCATTATCATCCTCGTGCCACTGAACTCTTGACACTTTTGGAAGGCACTCTTGAGGTCGGATTCGTCACATCCAACCCTGAAAACCGTTTTATAACAACAATTTTGCGTAAGGGTGATGTTTTCGTTTTCCCAAAGAGACTTGTACATTTCCAAAGAAACATTGGGAAGACGAATGCACGTGTGATTTCAGGGTTAAGCAGCCAAAACCCTGGCATTGTCACAATTGCAAATGCGGTTTTTGGTTCCAAACCAGATATATCTATGGATATTCTTGCCAAGGCCTTCCAAACGAATAAGGATGTGATTGCGAATCTACAGTCCAAGTTTTAGAAATGTTCCAGATCTGAAAGCTATATTTACACAATCTAAACTATATAGATTATGGCTATCAAACAACAATTTATCTTCATGTGTAGTTCCTTTAGCCAAGATTGATTTCATTTTTTGATTTTTGATTGACTTTTATTGTATATTTCATTAATGAATAAATGAATAATAATGACCTTACTATGTTTTTATGTTAAATGTATAGTGGTGACACTTATTGTATGTTTTACTTAAGACTTCTGATACATAAACTAGACACACCATACTTTCAAATCAAGTTTGCAATGACTTGATTCTTAACTATTAAAGCCTCACGTCAAGGAAAACAGGATTATGGACACGAAACTTACCTATAATACTTTCAAATCAGTTGTGACGAAAGTCTCTCTCATACCTATACCAAATACAAAGTTCTCACGAATGAACTTAAAAATGATGGTGCCAATTGATGGAATTATATAACATGACAATCATATATAAAACACATAAAACATCAAAGAAACATGCGGAAGCGTATATGAACGAATTAATGAATAACTAATTAACATAAACGTAAAGTATGCGTACCTTTTGATTCTAGCCCATCAAGAATCAATTCTTTTAAACTAACAAGTGATGAACCCTAATTAGGATTTATAGGATTATGTGAATTACCCCTTACCGATTTTGTAATTCAATCCAAGATACTAACAATAGTGTGTTAGTACCACGTTCTTGTACACACGTAATATAACAAATTAAAGTAATGCTAGTTTTAAGAACACGAAAACTTTTGTTTTGGAAAAACAAGTGGATCGACTACCCAAAGGGGTTGGACGATCGTTTAGCACTAAAACACACACAAACAATTTTAGGTTTTAGTTTTGGAGTACAAGATATGGAATACCAAAACCCTAGGCCTTGTATATATACCCAAGATAACTTGGAGACCAAGTTAGACATGGGTTGGGTTTGGAAACCCCTTCACTACAACAATCGGATGGACGGGCGAGGAGACTTTCGCCGGGGACACAAAGTCCCCGGCGAAAGTCACTAAACGACAAAATTGGATCTGACGTGGCACATGAATGCGCTGACCTGTTTAGGAAAATTCAACATGTACTTTCTGCGGGGACATGTCCCCGGTGAAAGTATGTTGGATTTTTATCAAATTTTGACCGGATAGTCAAAATTCAACGTGCACTTTCTCCGGGGACTTGTCCCCGCCGAAAGTGTATTTCAATTTTACCAATAGTTTGACCAAGTCAAAAGCATGCTAATTGTTCGCGGGAAAATTCCCGCCAAACCTTTCCCCGAGGACATGTCCCCGGCAAAACCTGTAGTTATAAAAAATACATTTTATTGCAACTATTAATACATAACTGAAACCTCGATGCTTGGATAGTCTTTTTATTACGTAAAACCCTAAACTATTTTAGAATTAAAACGGCATATCTTTAGTTTCATCGTCTGCCGTTACAAAATATTTGGTCAAAATAAACGAAAACTTGAATTTTGAGCAGCTGGGTTGTATCTCCAGGTTATCCAACGCTTGGAATTTATTGATGAGACTTGACGAAACATAGTAGATATATAGCTATGGGAAAAATAAAAATATTAAATTTATGATGAATTAATATGGTTCTTAATTCGTGCTTGTTAATATTGGAAAAGGGGTGTTTGGACACCATAATCTGGTTAACTAAGAACATTGTCAGCTTTACAAATCCAGCATGTGCTTTGATTTATAAAAATACTTGACAGATACATACTACAAGAACAACAACAACATCAACAACAACAACTACAAACACTATTATATTGTAACATATCTAAACATATAATAAAAAGTTGATCAAATATTTAAAGAAGTTACTACCTTGAGCATAGAGTTACCATTGATGTCTAGTTGTTTTTCCAACAGGTAAGTTAAAAAAATCCATTATGATCAAACAATGTTGTTTAAGAGTTTGAATTTTTTGAAGTTTTTTTTTTGTGATGATCATATGAAATGAACTGTTTTTTAATGAAGAATATGAAGCATCAGTGTCAAGTGTGTGTTTTCTTGGTGTAATAAGTATGTGGAAAAGGGGTGTTTGGACACCATAATCTGGTTAACTAAGAACATGGTCAGCTTTACAAATCCAGCATGTGCTTTGATTTATAAAAATATTTGACAGATACATATTACAAGAACAACAACAATATCAACAACAGCAACTATAAGAACAACTACTATTTTGATCAGCAACAACAACAACAACAACAACAACTACTACTACTACTACTACTACTACTACTACTACTACTACTACATACGAAGATTTTCCATGTCACCTAACAGCTCACGAAGTAATGCATCCAACTGACATGCGTGGTCGTTAGGAATCCTTGCCATTTCAAGTCTTGCCTCCAGCATCCTTACTCTTGCCTCTAGCACCTGTTTTTGTGATTCCAGCAAGCTTATCCTAAGATCTTTTTCATGGCAGCTGGAGCACTATGTGGTGCAGAGATTGTTCTTAAGTACTCGTCAAATGCATCCTTCCACATAAAATATCCGCACCCATTATCTTTTCTGGGCTGTTACATAATAAGAAAATTATAAGAGATTACAACCCAAGAACATTTGTATATTTACATAAATAGGGAATGTATGATTGTTCACCTTTGACAGAGGACATGAATAATATTGTTGTCCAGATGAATATTCTCTATGTGATGTTCTTAATTTTATATTTCCTGCTCCACAAGAACACATAAAAGGATTAAATGACTCCATCTTTGGTTTTGAAATTTGTGTGAAGATAAGAGGTTGTGAGGTTGAGTGGTTTTGAGGATAAGATCTGGTAGCTTTTGGTGGGAAGTTTTGGCGCCATGTTTTTTGTGGGAATTCTTGGCGCCATTTTTTTGGTGAGAATTCTTGGCGCCATTTTTTTGGTGGGAAGTTGAGACTAGTAATAATAATAATAATAATAATAATAATAATAATAATAATAATAATAATAATAATAATAATAATAACATATCTAAACATATAATAAAAAGTTGATCAAATATTTAAACAAGTTACTACCTCGTTTAACATGATACATATACCAATGCACCTATACTCGCTCGTTTAACATGATACGTATACCAATGCACCTATACTCGCTCGTTTAACATGATACGTATACCAATGCACCTATCCTCGCTCGTTTAACATGATACGTATACCAATGAACCTATACTTGCTCGTTTAACATGATACGTATACCAATGCACCTATACTTGCTCGTTTAACATGATGTGGGAGATTAATCTCGAATTGTAATTTGTAGAACAACACTTAATTATTTGAATGAAATTGTTATCGAGTGGTTAAATGTGTTTATTTGTTTGTTTATTTATTTATTGATTTATTTATTTAATTATTATAATTATCTTGTTGATATATACTGTTAAATGTATTTATTTGTTTGTTTATTTATTTATTTAATTATATATATGTTTCTTCACTAATTTATATGTTCGTTTAACAGATGGCAGATGTTGTAGCTAGGTCTCACGGTGGTGATGGAGGTAATTCACCACCTCGTGGTCCCTCGAGGAGGATAGGCACCAATTGCCAGCGTAAGAATTTCTGAATTATTTTTCACTAAACTGTATTTGATTACATGTTATATTAAATTGATAAAATATTATTTTATGTCATCACCACTTAAATTTGATTACTTGTAGGGTCTAAATCTAAAGCTGCCAACCCAAACGCAAAAATTGGGAAAGGCGGGAAGGTGGTGCGTGGTCCGACTAAGAACACGGCACTGAAGGCGAGGAGGGCACTCGATGGTCGTCCTGTGTCGATCGAGTTTCGGGTCAACCAGGAGGGGTTTTATACGCACGTGGGCCCTCACGCTTCTTGGTTCTCCAACTATGTTGGGGAGGTGTTACGGGACTCGATTCCCATGTATTGCGATTCATGGGCTAAGGTTCCCGAAACGGCCAAGGCCCACATCCATGAGCATCTACACGTAAGTTTTTTTAACCTTTATTTTTTTAATTATTGTGTTTATTTATTCAAACTTGTTTGTTTATTTAAATTTGTATACTTTTTTTTATTTATATTTTATTGTAGCACTACTTTGATCTCGACCCACACATTGCTGGCACGAATGGAGACAAGATTGTTGACAGTATCGAGTATTATCTGCAAAAACGATACGATGACAACAAGTATAGATACAAAAAAGATCACTTTACGGCAGCAGGTGGGGTGGAGATGATTGAGGAGATCAAAAGACAGCGTCCAGCGAACAAGACGCCAGAGGATTGGGATGCGTTGGTAAATTTCTGGATCGACACTTTATAATAATAATAATTATCATTATTATTATTATTATTATTATTATTATTGTTATTGTTATTATTATTATTATTACTATTATTATTATAAATTAATTAATTAATTAATAATAATAATAATAATAATAATAATAATAATAATAATAATAATAATAATAATAATAATAATAATAATAATAGTAATAATAATTCATTTATATAATAGTTTTTATAATTTAAAATACGCAGGTTAAGCTTTGGACAAACCCCAAGAAGCAGAAGATAGCAGAGGTGAACCGAGAAAACCGCATGGCGAACACGAGTTCTAGCCTTCACGGATCTCAGTCGTATGCTGCTATTCGCCATAACTTTGTAAGAAACTATTTAATCATTTTATTTATATATACATGGTGTTGGGTGTGTCGTTATTGATTTTATTTCTAAACAGTTGAGCAGCGAGAATGAGGCAGCGGTTGGAGAAGACTTGATAGAGCTTTACCGTCGGAACCATACGAGGGGCAATGTCTTTGAGTCCCCGCTCTCTGAGGCTAGATACGTAAGTATATTTTATTTTCAAAGTCACCCATTTTGATGAAATATAATGCATCATGACTTATATATTACTTTTCTTGTTTTTTTGTAACTAAACAGAACGAGATGCTGCGGATGCGGGAACAGAGCACCTCCGATAGGACCCGCATGACTGACCGTGAGATTCTGCGTACCGTGATTTGTGGTAAGCAGCGCGGTCATATCCCTAGTGTAGGTCAGGTCTTACCCGGTGGTGGAGTGAAGAAGACCTTTAGCGCCTCCCGACCTCGTGATGCAGCGGAGGTGTCCTCACTGCGGGAAACAGTGCAGAAACAGTCCGAGGAGCTCGCTACACAGAGGGGTCAGATGGACCAGGTCATGCAGTTTGTGAGGTCATTCCCGGGTTGGCAGGAGCGAATACAGTCTGCCCCGGGATCAAGTGCTACTCCACCATGTGGGTCGGCATCTGGAGAGGGTGGGTCGGGATCTGGTGCTTCTCCATCCGGTCAGTCTAGAGATACCGGGGACGGTAGTGGGGGTAGTGGGGTTTGAGATGCGGATTTATGTTACTTTAACACGTTTTGGATATGTTTGTAGAGAATAATATGGATTATTATGTCGTTTATGTGAATTATGTGCTAGGATCCCCGTAAATGGATTATACGTATAGTTTTGGACCATTTGCGGATAGGTAGCTTATGTATAGTTTTGTAGATGATCATGCGTTAACGGTTTAGGAACCGTTTTGGCGATTTTGGAAAAAGATAACTATGTTAGCGATCGTTGGGTATATATGATATTTATGTTTAGTGAATTTGTGTTATGATTGGTATATTAAAATAGGTTGTGAAATTGGTATATATGAAAAAACAGGTTGAGAAATTGTAGATTTTTTCCGGAAAAAATCTGGAAATTACCCATTTTGCAGCAATATTCTGCAAAACGGGTCAGTCAGTTTTGCCGGAGACATGTCCCCTGCGAAAAGCAAAAACAAATTTTAGTCCACAGCATTCCCCGGGGACAAGTCCACGGAAAAACGAACGGCGCAACAGTTATCTTTTTGTTTTGCAGGGGACAAGTCCCCGGCGAATGAGATTAACTCAACAGTAGTAGTAAGCTTTCCCCGGGGACAAGTCCCCGGTAAAACAAGTGCCACGTCACACTATTAATTCAATTAGGTGATTAAATTAATAATCGAAAAGTATTATCCCCGGGGACATGTCCCCGGCGAAACTAAATGCCACGTCGGACATGTTTGACCTGGGACAATCGGCTGTGGGTCCCGCTTGTTCCCGAGAAATGTTGTGAATAGTCCCCGGAGAAAGTATTACCGAGAGGGTATTCCCGGGGAACTTTCCCCGGGGACATGTCCCCGGGGTAAACAATTGCAGGGGACATGTCCCCGGCGAAAGCCCTGATATTTCGCCTGCGAAAGCGACGAATGTTGTAGTGCTTGGCCGATCAGTCCTAGCATCCCCAAGGGTTTCCGAAACCTTTTCGATCTCTATTTTAACATTTAGTCCTTCCATTTAACATTTAACTATCGTTAGTCTATTACACTTAATTAACTTAATGTCCTTTATATATTTCGTGTAAATAATAAATAAATACACCATTTTATATCTAATTATTAACTTTAATTCTCATACGCAAAGTGCGCAATCACGTGGTCTCGAGTTCGATCCTAACTCACGACTACTAACTCACGACTACTAATTTATATCCATAAAACCAACAACTCCCACTTGGATATATCTTAATAGCGGGATCACATCGGTTAGCGTCTAGCAACACTTCGATGCCTCTAGCACGACTCGAGTAAGGCTCCTCGAAAACTTTTTAATGATTTCTCATTATTATTATCATTTTGTTTCTAATACCATGTTAAATAAAGATATGGAATTAAGTCATTCTTTATTCAACCATTCTGTTTCTCGTTTTAAGCGATTGAGCAAGATTACCAAATCTTCTGAACATATTCAGGGGAGATCTTGGGTGCGGCCACACAAACATCTTGTCAACCCTACGAGGGGCCCAGCAGTATTAAAATCTGTAAGATATAGGATTTCACAAACACATCATACCATGATCATATGAGGCGTTAACAAGGTTTTAGAGAGAGAAAGTTCTAGAGAGAGAATGGGAAGAGAGTTGGGAACTATGTGAAACAAAGAAAAATGGTATTGAAGCTCCAATCCTCTACCTTGGGAGGTAGAGGGTATTTATAGTGTCTTACAATAAACGCCTCCTACGGGCTGTGGATCAGGCATACAGTGGGTAAAGACCCGTCCGTCCTCCACGGTTTTACTTAACTAAATACTAAATACTATTAAATGGCTACGACTACGAGCTTTCTTACGATTACATATACTTGAGGTAACCGACACTTTAATGACTGGATTTTCTAATTCCTAACAATCTCCCCCTAAGGGAGGTCACCTCAATTTACATAGAATACAAACAGATTTTACATTGAGATTGTTCTTGAATTCTTGTTTAAGTTCTTTGCTCAGTAGCTCGTAGTATTTGATTCTTCATGTTATCCATGTTTGAATAATTCATGTGGAGGTCTTTAACTGATCCACGTGATGATGAGTTTTGAGCCAGCTTTGAGATCATCAACTTGCATAAATCTCTGACTCATCCATTGTGGTGTTGACTTTATGTGATGTAGTGACAGTGGACCGACATGCTCACTTTCTGGATCATGATTTCTTCTTATCAGAGAAGCGGAAGCTTTAGTTGATTCATGATATTTGCAGCAGCGTAGCAGAAGCATGGAGTGAGAATATCAGAGTCATTGATGCACTAATCATGATTTCTTTTGAAATGAATGTATTGTGTGAGCATGCGGCTATGGATTGACCTCTCCATTCTGATCAGCTGCAAACGTAGGGTGTACCTGCATACAACAGTTAGCAATAAAGTGCACGAAAGTGTCTTTGATCACATTCGTTGAATTGAGGTACACGGCCCACGGTTCCCCGTTGATCAGTACAAGTACTGCCTGTGATCATGTAAAATTCCGAAGAATCTCCTTGACAGGGTTTCGCAGCTGCTCTAGCCGTTCTCAAACCGGAACGTCTCAAAGAAGACAACACGGAGTTAGTGAACCAGCAAATTTGAGATTCACTTATTGATGAAAAGAGATTTGAAAAACAGTCGAGTACTGCTCGATAAAGTGTTTTTGCAATACATCGAGGGTTTTTGAGAAAAATCAATCATCAATCATAAACACCTTTTATATTTGAAATATTAATACACAGTCGATATGCTAAAGAAAAGACTTTTTAAGCACAACGACCGGTTTTTCAAAGGTATCCGTTAATCCATAACCTGAACCAGGATTGATTCAAAAGTTTGAATCGCCCCATTGTTTCTGTTCAGTTGTCACATGGTTGATCTATTGGATAGATCTCACATGCCACCTACCAAGAGCTTGTTTGATGTTGGCTCTAAAAGGCTTTCCATCTTCATTGTGAATATGTTTGCATATCTCTCAGATGTTCTGGCAATACCACAAGGATAATGCGTAGGACTCATAAGATATAATCTCTCTTTCCACAATGTGTGAAACAGAGAGTCTTCATTGACAGTGTCCTAATGAGATTTATTGATGATCTCGAGGCTCTAGACTCAATTGTGCACATTTGGTTCCTATGCCAGAGACTAGGGAGAGGGTCTCCTTCTTCAATATCAACAATCTCTAAGAGAAAGTCAATAGATAATGTCGGTTCCCCTGTGAGAATGAAACAAGTCCTTTTAAGAGGAACTTGAGTAGTTTGGGAAGATGTAGTGCAGTGTGTCACTGGGTCCATGATGTCTTGTCTTCAATACTAGTGTTACCTTAGTAACCCCCAGTAGCATATGTATTGAACCCGGTTTCTGCCCTAAGGTTGAATTATTGGAGGGCTACTTCTTTTCACCCTTTTCTCATTTCATTTCTTTTTCATTCTTCAACCCCTTCAGTGCTTACCGAGACTTCATTACTAGAACCTTGTTAGGTTTAATCCAGTTCTAGCTCTATCTCAGTCGGCACTCTTCCCATATTCACATTTTTTTCTCCTTTTTTCATCATACCTAAGGACTTCTACACTATCTAGTGGATTATCCCTGGGTAGATCCCTCCGGCTCTGGCGGGATCGTGGGAACGAATACCTAACCTAACCATCCTTATAACACCATGCATAAAATAAATTGTTCGGTCTTTTGGTATTGTTCATCAGCCATTGGAACCATTTGAAAGTCAATCCAAGTACTTGTGATATATTATCAAAGCATTTTGTACCTGAATCGTTTTAGATGTTTGAGAAAACGGTTCCCCCTCAACATGTGCAACATATGTTTGAAATCATTTCGGCACATGGAGGCAAGAGGAAGAATTCACTTCTTTTTGATAAATATTTTCTAAAAATATCGACATCACTTTCCCGATCAAAATCAGTGATTCACATACAGTTAAAGAAATTTTGGGAAAGAATGTGGTTTTCAATAAAAATTGCTCCCCCTTAATATGTGCATCAAGATTTGAAAGAGTTTTACACATATTAGGGAAAACCTGCACTTTGGAACAAATTAATTATGTTTCAATCCTTTTTGGTTTAAAATAGATGCTCCCCCCTTAACATGTGCATGGAAAATTTGAAATCGTTTGGCACATGAATAGTGGAGAGTTTGCTAAACACTTATAAAACCAATTATCGAGTTATCAGTTTAAATCCAATTTAAATCACAAATTCTCCCCCGATCACAATTTTCAAATCATTTGAAATTTGTGATCTTTATAGATTTAAATTGTTTTTGAAAGCTTTTGAGAAGAATTGTGACTTGCTTATGAAAATATTTAACCGATAAGGATCAAATCTTCAGACTTTAAACTCCATTGTTTAAACATGTATGAGTATCTTTTGAAAACATAACATTAGCAAAGGTTTTGAATCAATTGTATAAAACATTGTTCATTTTGATTTTCCAAAAGTAAACCTTGCTCGTTTACGTGCCAATTGTTTGAAAAATACATTTTTTAATTCGATTGAAATCATTCTCCCCCTCAATCAATGACATGAGTTGTTGATTGAGTGTTAGAGAGTTTGACAAATATAAGCCCAAATGATTTAAAAAAATAGAGTACGAGGTATTTTCAAAGCAATTTTGTTTTCATTAGATGACAAATATTTTTCAGAAGAATCATTAGACGGAAAAATATTTGAAAAGAAAAACATTTGTCTTTTTGGTGACAAACATTTGTTTTAAGAATCAGAACGTGAGATTTGAAAAATAAGGTTAAGCATGACTCTGTTCTTTCCTTTTAACACGGGTTACTGCCTGAAGTGACAATAAACCACCATTTTTCTCCGCCTCATTTTTTTTTTAAAATAATTTATGTACATTCAAAGAACATCTAAAAACCCGTGACATTCTTTAAATGTCAACACAAAGTCCGTAGATGATATCGAATAATAAATAAGAAATAAAAAAAAACATGACAGAATAACAATATTTTTGGAAATTTTCAATATTTTCTAATTTTTATGGATTTTTGAAAATTTTATATTTTTATATTTTCTTTTGTGAGTTTTGAAATTTTGTATTTTGCTTTTTGAATAACATATATACAAGAGATAGATGAAGAAGAGAAAACCATTTACTCCTCGTCTTCCTCTTGAAGACGTTCGAGTGTTTCCGGTTGTTGGCTCTTTAGACCAAGTCGTGGAAGGATAAACTCAAAACATTCTCTAAGAAGAGCTTTGGTGAAGATGTCTGCTAACTGGTATTCAGTCCTCACAAAATAGAGTTCCACCACACCTTTTTCCACTTGTTCCCAAATGAAATGATGTCGAATGTCAATGTGCTTTGCTCTTGAATGTTGAACGTTGTTACAAGAGAGAGCAATGGCACTTTTGTTATCACAATACAGAGGGATTTTGTTGAATTCAAAGCCATAGTCAGATAATTGGGATCTCATCCATAGGATTTGAGCACAATAAGATGACATGGCTATGTATTCAGCCTCTGTAGAAGATATAGAAGTGCTCATTTCTTTCTTTGAAGACCAGCT
Organism: Chrysanthemum makinoi; assembly: GCA_910596185.1. NCBI lineage: Eukaryota > Viridiplantae > Streptophyta > Magnoliopsida > Asterales > Asteraceae > Chrysanthemum > Chrysanthemum makinoi. Next base: position 14,955,045 of record OU343221.1, on the reverse strand, counting down.
CACAAGCTTATCACCCAAAAACTGAGCACCTCCCGACGTACTTCGACGTGTATCTTGACATCATGCATGATCAGCATCTGCATAGGCTGTTAGTGACATACCGGTGTCCTTAGGGTACCAAAGTCCCATATTGATGGTTCCTTGAAGATACCGAAAGACCCGTTTAACTGCTTCAAGGTGCTTTTTAGTAGGCTTAGCCTGGTATCTAGCACACATGCAAACAGCGAACAGAATGTCTGGTCTACTGGCTGTGAGGTACATCAGGGATCCAATCATACTACGATATTTCGTTTGGTCTACCATGATCCCTTAGTGGTCCTCATCCAGTTTTGTACGCTCTATCATGGGAGTGTCAACAGGGTCACAAGAATCAAATCCAAATTTCTTTAAAATCTCATTTGCATATTTAGATTGATTAATGAAAATGCCTCCGGGACTTTGTCAAATTTGTAATCCCAAGAAAAATGACATTTGTCCCATCATTGACATTTGAAATTTGGAACCCATTTCATTTGAAAAATGGTCACATTCATTGGGGTCAGTCGAGGCAAAAATAATATCTTCAACATAGATTTGAACATGAATTAAGTGTTTACCTGACTTTCTGGTGAACAATGTCGGATCAACTGCTCCTTTGTTGAATCCAGTAGATAGAAGAAACTTTGATAGCGTATCATACCATGCCCTTGGAGCTTGCTTCAAACCATAAAGAGCCTTCTTCAAGCGATAGACATGAGTAGGATGCTCTGGATTCACAAAACCTTCAGGTTGGCTGACGTATACGACTTCTTTAAGATCTCCGTTAAGAAAAGCCGTCTTTACATCCAACTAATAGACTACCATGTTCTTACTTGCAGCATTAGCCAAGAAGATTCTGATTGCCTCGATGCGAGCAACTGGAGCAAATGATTCTTCAAAGTCAATACCCTCCTCTTGACGGTATCCTTTTGAAACCAATCGAGCCTTGTTCTTTAAAACATCACCATGCTCATCAAGTTTTACTTTGAAGATCCACTTTAGAGCAATGATCATAGCACAGTCAGGAACATGTACTAATTCCCATACATCTAGTCGATCGAACTCATGAATTTCTTCTTGCATGGCATTGAACCAGCTGTCTTCATTCATGGCAATTTTAACATCTTTTGGTTCGACCTTGGATAGTACGGAGTTGAAGAAGCACCAAAAGGCATCAGTTGCAAGTTGTTTGCGAGTGGATACTGGACGAGAGGGATTTCCAATTATGTTGTCCAATGGGTGATCATGTGTCCATTTTCTAAGGTGTTCATGTGGTTGTTGTTAAGGAACTGAAGTAGCAGAGTCGATTTCTCCTTATGAAGATGGTTCTGATGATGATTCAGGAGCAAATATGTTTTCAAATGGGGCATCTTCAGGAGTAGCAAAGGGATTCTCTCCATCAAGGGTGCCGGAAACAATTCCATGATGTACACTCGATGATTGATGATTTGTTGAAGAGACAGAGTGATCAGCAGCAGGCGCTTCTTGACTTAACGACATAGAGACTGAAGGATTAACTTCATTGACAGAGATTGGAGCAGCCTCTGTTGATGGAATTGACAGATCATTAGCAATTGCCTCATAGTGTTCATCAAACATTGGATCAAACAGTTTCTTCAAGTCATCTTCTGAAGGAGGTACATAAGGAGTTGCTGGCGAAGAATCGTATACAAGAGTAGAACTGATGGGACTACTTGATGATGCGGGTCCAGAACTGGGTTGTCCTGGAGCCATTGGACCGGTCAGCTCATCGAACGTAACGTGAATTGTTTCCATGATATTTCGGGTTCTTTTGTTGTAGATTCGGTATCCTTTTCTGCTAGGTGCATATCCTACAAATACTCCAATGTCCGCTTTAGCTTTAAGTTTGCCTAAGTCTTGGCTCTCATTGGTTGGATAACACAATGCACCAAACACACGAAGGAATGAAAGATTAGGTTTTCGATTGTGGACAAGTTCATATGGAGTTTTTCCATGAGAAGGGTGAATAAGGGATCGATTTTGAGTGTAGCATGCAGTGGCAATGGCTTCAGCCCAGAGAAACATTGGAACCTTTGAGTAAATCAGCATTGTTCTAGCGGCTTCCACAAGAGTTCGATTTCGTCTTTTAACTACACCGTTCTGTTGAGGAGTTTGTGGAACACTTCTTTGATGACTGATTCCAACACTTTCATAAAACTCACTTAGTTCTTTGTTAACAAACTCAGTTCCATTGTCTGTTCGGATGATTCTGACAGTTTTCTTAAGTCAAACCTGCAGCTGTTTGATAAGTTTGATGATGATATCTAGAGTTTCATCCTTTGTCCTCAAGAACTTAACACAGGTAAATCGAGAGTAATCATCAACCACAACTAACACATATTTCTTCCCGTAAATGTTCTGCACTCTCATGGGTCCACATAAATCCATGTGAATGGTATGAAGAACTTCCGTAACTGAGTTTGTAGGTTTGGGTTTGTGAGCATATTTCTTGCTTTTTCCCAATTGGCATGCTGAACAGAGATGATCCTTTTCATACTTTAGTCTCGGTAAGCCTATTACTAAGTCCTTTCTGGAAAGATCATTTATGGTGCCAAAGTTCAGGTGATTTAGACGACGATGCCATAACCATGACTTTGTTTTCGAAGCCTTTGACAATAAGCAGATTGGAGAAGACTTTATCATATCTTCGATAGAGATGGTGTATAGATTTGAACCACGTTTTCCTTTTAAAAGTTCTCTACCATCAAGTTCTCTAACGAAGCAGGTATGTTTTCTGTCACACCCTCGCCGGAGGCGGAAACACGAGGTGTAACGGAAGGGAACAAAAGCACAAGATAATAGAACATACCAGTGTTAAGATTAAAAAGAAATAATACTCCATTACAAAACTAGATTAGCCGTCATCGGCAAATATATTACAAAGTTTAGATTCCAAAATATTGAGTTTTATTACATAACGACTGGTAGCGACAAGTGAAAACTTCTTTATGCAAGACTTGATAGAAAAGCTTACTAACGATCACCTGAAATGCATGAGAGAAAAACGGGTCAACTATGAAAATAGTTGGTGAGTAAACACGTTTAGCGAAATAAGAAAACTCGTAAGAAATAATCAAAGCTTTCGGTCAACGAAAATAGTTCTCAAAGCAAAGGCATTGTGTATCCACTCAGTTCCAAATTCCGCCCATACAAAACTTGCAACCTGTGTGTACACAACCCATTGCACAAAAATATAGTGCGTCAAGTAGTCAAGTGTAAGTGGTCATAATAGTTCACAATATAGTACCAAATATATAATAATTTAGAGATGCTCCGAACATGGGAGACTTTGCCTCTGCTCCGAACAGGGGAGACTTAAGTTGATGCTCCGAACATGGGAGACTTTGCACTGCTCCGAACAGGGGAGACTTTAATTGAAAATGCTCCGTTCCCATAGGGAGACATTTTGCTCCGGACCGGGGAGGCTTTAAGTTGATGCTCCGAACATGGGAGACTTTGCACTGCTCCGAACAGGGGAGACTTTATAGTGATGCTCCGAACAGGGGAGACTTTATAGTGATGCTCCGAACATGGGAGACTTTAGGACAAGGTCATAACACGTACGGTTCGATAAGTTCAAATAAGTCATAATTTCGTAATTTAGTTCAAGGATTTGATTCGAGTTCACAAGTTCTAGTCAAAAGAGTTCACAAAGTAAGAATCAATTTAATTCAAGTATGGTTCATGCATTCAGCCCCAAAATATAGTAAAAACGGTAAAAAGGGGATGTGATTACTCACAAGCATAAAATGTTCAATAAGTTCATAAAACATAGTTAGTTTAGTTCAAGTATAAATCATGCATTCCACCCCAAAACAATTTAAAGCATTTAAAAAGGGGAGTCTGTGAATACTCACTTGATGAATAGATGTGACGACAAAAGTGGTTACACCGAAATGTAGCGGGAATCTCGAAACTGACCTATTATGAATGATATGATATGCAATAAGTCACGATGTAATGTTATGCACGCAATTCGGATGATATTTATACCATTTGTGAGTTTTGAAAATAATACTTATCGTCGAAAAATACTCTTTTGACGTCTTGACCATTTAAAAAAATGACTTTACAAGTATTTACGTCAAAATGTCATCCTACAATGGTTTTATAATGATTTATGGTGAAATTATCACTTTTCGTCGTAAAACAATGTCGTCGGAATTTTCATAAAAGTGATAAAAATAGCTCCGGAAAAACTAGTCGTAAAATAGTGTACGTCGATCGTTAGGAAACGAACTCAACGGTTTTGGAAAGTTTGTATCGAAATCTAGAAGTTTCAGTTCAGGAGTTTTCGTCAAAAAGGTCTCGAACATAAAGATAATAAGGGTTAAAGATGGTGATTTTGTCTAATTGTTGTGTAAAAAGTGAGTTTCGGCCAAGTTTAGACATCCATAAATAATTTACTACAACTCCGCTATACAAGCGGTTTGTCGTTTTGAAAAATATGCTCGGTAAACTTGATTATAATAGAAAACATTTCGTTCCAAAAAGTTCTACATCTACGTTAAAAACAGCCCTCAACATGGACGCTTTAGCTACCGTAACACTTGTTTCGTAAAATAATATAGTTTTTCAGAAAATAATAGTTACGGCAATTTTATGAAAACGTGCATATATTTGTCGTTTCAAATCCGTTTTCTACGTATTATACGTCCTTAGCTTCGTATCAAAGTATACTAATATATTTTTGATAAGTCGAAATAATTTGTAAAGCTTAGGACTCGTTTTTGACTCGAATAAAACAAAAACATGTTGCTGAATTTTCTGAAAAACATATATTTCGTCGTCAAACTTTAAAAATTCACCCCGACTTCGTTATAACTCCGTTTTAATCCGTTCAAGCGGCCACGGATTCGTTTTAAAGTATATTTTCTAAATATCAAGGCCAAAAAGTCGTGGCTATAGTCGGATTTTCCAGAAAATCAAAACAAGGACAGATTATATTTTATACGTATCGAAAATAGTTTTTCTCGGACAAAACCTATTCTAATCCCATCAAATCAACTCCAAAGCTAATCTAATCCTACCATACACCTTCTTAGGGTGTCATGGGTTCCTAATCATCATCAAGACCAACATATACCAAGGGGATAATTATAGGATGACCTTATATATATATATTTCTAAAAATCATGTAAAAATGGTATAAACAACACAAATCTTGCATGTTAGCTCCAAAAATGAAGAGATGCATATAAAATAAAGATGAAATATGTAAAATGATAGAAATATGCTTACAAGTATTATGATGAGGTGCAAAGAACCAAGGTTAAACCTAAACACTCTAAGTTTTTATTTCAAAACTTATAAAGAGTATGATCTAGATTGTTAATTACTTGAGCTTGAAAGATTTTGTGATCCCTTGTAAAAACTCTTGATGACCGGTTCTAGGATGAAAAATAAAGAGAGAACAATTTTTGGTAACTTGATAAATGAGAGAATGAGATGAGATGTGTAGTGAAATAATCAATGTGGAGTGTATATCTATATTATCACAAGACAATATCTACCAACTCATAAATGCTACCCCTCCCCATAGGCCGGTTTTGGGGGAGGTTTGTCCACAAAGTATATATTTTTTTTTTTTTGAAAATGTGTATATATATATACTTGTGTAATATTTGATAAAATATATAAGTAAGTGTGTAGAAAAAATGTATAAGTGAAGGTAAATGGTAACTTTTATGTAAAAGAGATTTTTAATAGATCAAAGTGGAATGTAATGAGATCATAAAAATTGTAAAAATACATTCCTTGTAAAATTTGAGTGATATAATAATTATAGAGTAGTTTTTAAGAAAAACGTCGTAATAATATAACTTTAACAATTTATGTACCAAATAAATTTAAAACACTAGGTAAAGTCAAAATATAGTTTTTATAAACTAAATGTAAGTTTAAAAATACGTCGGGATCATTTTTGAAAGTAACGGATTAAATATTTAAAATAATAACTCACGCGATAACGTTTATTTAATATGAAATTTACGCGTTTATCGTGAAATGTAAAATCATGAATGAACCGTTATGAAATGATGAATATGGAGTATGAGAAATGACCGGAAAATGAGAATTGTGACATTTTCTGAATGCCACTTCTAGATCAGAATCACAGAATTGACCGACAGAGAATAAGTTATGACCAAAACCTTCAACGTAATATACCCTGGAGATAACACTATCGCCGACAACATAGTCTCCATAACCCATAATTGCACCGAAATGATCGTTCCCGAATCTAACAGTCCCGATGAATTTACTCACGAAGTTCAAGAGCCGCGACCGGTCTCCAGTCATATGCTTGGAACAGCCTGAGTCCAGGTACCACATAACGATTTGAACGATCTGCAATTGAACACAGACAAGAATGCATAACTGGATAATTGGGATCCCCATGCAAGAATGGGTTCCATTTGGTTAGTAACAGATATTGGAGCACCCACATCAGAAGTAGAAACAATGGAATCATCAAGGATAGATGCAATGCTAGTGTCCGTATTTGACCACTCAACGTATGTTCACTTCTTAAATGAATAGTTCTACCAGTAGGTATCCATTTCCTAATGGGCATTGATCTAGATAATTTAGGGCACATCTCATTAAGATTGAATTTGCGGCCAGTAGGTATCCACTGATAACCTATGTTACTAAATTTATTTCCTGTGGGTTTCCAATGTTTTCTAACCTTCTTTCGCCATTGATTTCTAGCCTTCTTAGCTTGATTTTTTGTATTCACTATCTTAACAAGGCATTTAGCAGCATTAATCAACTCATTCATACCACATTCATGATTAGTAACAGAAACCAAACAATCATCATTACATGTTTTGTCAAAAGTAGCCGAATTCGAGTTAATTACGGTACGCTTATAGCTAATACTAGAATCAACACGATTCGATTTATTCAACTCAAACATAATGTTCCTAGGGTGGTCTTCTACTTTCTTCCATTGCACATTCTTAGCTTGCGAGGTCCTATCTTGCTTTGTATTGCTTGAAGGCTTTGACCCGCTTGCCTTTGTGTCACTGATTACTCCTGTAGAGGGAATTTTGGGAACATTAGTTGGTTGGGCTACCTTGTGCATTACAGGTTTAGAAGTGCTGGGATCTGAGCTAGTTGAAGGCACAATAAAATTCACTTTCTTAATGCTAAGCATAAAAGTGCTGGGATCTGAACAACTAGATAGCATATTAGAATTCACTTTCTTAATGCTAGGCATAGAGCACGACATCACAGCTTTACCTTTCTCAAAAATATATTTAGGACAGGTTGCTCTTAAACATTCTAACAGCTCTTGAGATCGTTTGGCATGAATGCAAGCAAACCTAATTTCTCTATCTAGTAGCTTATTTATGAAATCCTCTTCTACTATCTCTCAGAGACATTCTAGACTATCCTTAAGGTAAGCGAAATAGTTATAAAAACCAAGTTCGTTATTTCTAAGATGAGGAGGAATGTATTTAACAGTCACAGTATATTTAGAGTCTGCAGATGACATTGATGCAACATTCTCATTAAAGACAAGTGGCATTTTACCTTTTACCTGACTCCTCAGATCCTCAATTTCCTTTTGTAAAGACGTTATTATTTCGTTGTTTTTGTCACGAGTGACTTTCACTGAATCATATAACTCTTTAAAGTGTTGTTTCACCTTTTTATTTTCTTCTAGAAAACTCTCATTTTCCTTTTGAAGAACATTAACCAAGTTTTGAAGATAAAAACTCTGAGAACTTTGAGAATCTAAAGGAGGAGGCATTTGGGAGCCTGTCACATTGTCCTTTTCACCCTTTAATTGTGAAATTTGGGTTCTCATTTTTCTGATCGTGTTACAATGAGCTCGAATCTGTTCATCACGTTTGCTTATTTCAAAAACTGCATCAAATTCAGGAGCATCCAAGGATGTCTTGATATTTGAGGTTTTAACATTTTCTTTTAGATGTTGATATTTTAATTGCAAAGCAAGATGCTCAACTTCCAATTTAGAAAAGTATTTCACCAGGTTATCATGATCATCCCGTTCAAATTTTTCATGCAATTTAGAGATAGTTTTCTCAAGCTCAATGACACGATCATGGGAGACTTTCAGAGCAACAGATAATTCATGAAATTGAGATGCATTAATTGAATAATTTGTGGCAGTGTAAAACACATCTTGAGTGATACATTCAGAAATCATATTCTCATTTAAGGTATGCAATTGAGATGCATTGAGTGATGCATTTTTCAGTATCTCTCTTCACCCCTCTCCCAGGGGTCGATTAGGGCACCACTCCAGGGTAATTTCTAGCAGTCTGAAGCCAGTTTTGAAGGAAGAATTTACTCGCAATCATCATCATTATTAGCTCTACATCAAGTAATTTGTATCAAACATTATGTTCAATTCAATTTATGAGTTATTCATTTTTGTTGATATGATTTATTATATGTTTGGCTAAGCACCCTGGTGCTGGCCTAGTTATGATTCTTTAATTGTTTTGTTTGCATTTACTTTACTTTCGTATAATTATTTCTAAGTGTATGCATGCATAGTTTATTGGTAGCCACCCTTGGTTCGGTAGTTTTGAATGGCGGTAGAGGCCAATTGCCTAGGAGATATGACCAACTGACCCTAGGTGAGTAGACTGAGACCGGAAGGGTAAGATATGACCAACTGACGACCCTTTCTACTTGTGCGATTTGACCAACTGATCACCTATCATTTGGATGAACTTAAGAACTGGAGGGTGTAGTGTCTAAGTTCCTAACGGTCGGGCACTCACTATTTCGAATCTAGCATGTAGCGGTACTTAATGACTTGGCTTAGGGGACCAGGAACAACATGACTTATGACGGTGCGCCGATTTCTCATGTGGTGGCATCTTTGCTGATAGGTTAGGGCGAATTGACCAATTGTTGTCCTCTCGAATTTGACCCCACCTAAAGTAATTGGAAATAAGTAGACGTAGACATAACTAGCTAGGAGGATTAACTGGGTTAGCACCACTCTCCTTTATTGTTCTCACTTTTTCCTTTTATTGCTTTTAGTAGTTAATTAATTATATCCTTATCGAAACCATCTTATAATCGTGACATATACTTAAGTTAATTTCCGATCCTCGTAGCTCTTGGGACGACCTCGGCTTTACCGTTTACTACACCACACACGACCGGGTAAACTGCCCGTTAGTGCATTAGGGTAGACCATAGGTATAGCGAGACACTATAAATATTAAGACATGGTCAGTAAAACCTGCATCAATGCCTAAAGGAAGTTAACAAGCTAAGGACTGTCGTCGGGGATAAAATATGTGGGAACTCCAATCAGGGGATATTGGTCATGGAAGTTTTGAAGAAAGGAAGGATAGTAGGACAAGATCGTTTTTGGAAAGTTAGCCAATCTCCGGCCAGGCCAGGATGCAAATAGACCTAAACGAGGGCAAGGTAGGCTCCCCCCGGTAGGCTTTGCAATGCACAACGAAAGAAATCAAATGTGCAGCCCCAAAAGGGTTCGGGAGAGAAAATAGGCACTTGAAGAATTCAAGGACATCTAGAAGAAAGTTGTTAAATGGTAGAGGACAATTACCAATCGTGAACTAAGAAAGGTAAAGAGCGATATATCCGGGTGAAGCGTCCACCGCAGTTTGTTCGGAAGATGGAAGCAAAGGATCAAAACTCCTCCACAAAATCTAGGAATTCATCCTCGGTAACAGTACACGTAGTTTTCCTAAGATTCTTTTTCGACATGATAAAAGAAATGTAAATGAAGGAAGTACAAACCTGTAGAAGATCACAAGAAAAAAATGTGTTGCCTAAGAAAGGGAAGAAGTGTTTTTGCAAAAGAAGAAGTAAAAAATCAAGACTAGTGGGTGAAAGCGATTTATAATGCCCCACTCACTTAATAAACGGTTTTTAAGTAAAGCACATGGAAAACTACATCAAACAGTTGCAGTAAAAACAATCAAGTACTTCCCTCGGTAAAGAAAATTCCTGTTGCCGAAATGACATTTCGGAGGCTCCTGCATTTAAGGAATGAAAAGACAATTCAAAAAAGCCAGCCAAAAACACTACGAATAAGAAACAGTCTGATACATTATGCTTCGAATACCACCATAACACATCAGACTCGGTGGCTTGATTGTGTATCCCATCCTCCAGTTCCGATCCTAGATTCTAAATGACATACACACATGAACACTCGAAGTGCTCATTGGCATAATGCCTGCTAGCATAAAGGAATCGTCCAATATACCAGATTTCATTCCTCAGAGCCCGAGACTCCGAAGAGCCATAGCCTCCAAAGAGATCAAGTCCGTAACTAAAATACAAGTAGAATATTTCATGGACCCTACACGAATAATAGTTATCCTTTATTCCCGCTCGTGTCAACAACAGCACATGGGCATGATCTTGGAGCCTATACTCAAAGCCTTCTCATTGGCTGAAGAGAATATGCTCCCATCGAACCAATCCAGCTAAGACATATGGCAAGGCCTAGTTCCTTCTTATGGTTTTCCTATAAATACTCACATCATTTATGCATATGAGGTATGTTGTGACCTCCTCTCACATTTATCTGATTACTTATTCTTAAGCCACAGCCAGTTCGTAGGGTCAACCCCTGCGCTCTGACTAACCCAAGCATGTTTTCTGTCTTATATCAAGTCACCACCATCACTAGAAGTATCCGGCTTACGTCATCGGTAGGCTCGATAAGTAGGTGCAATCAATTATACGATCACATACAATTGAAGTTTTAGACCACATGATATTTGAAAGCTAGAAAAACAAAAGTTTTTTTTTTTTTTTGGGTAAAAGGTCAACGACCCGGTAAATATATTACTCCAAAAAACGTTTAAGTACAAAGGATATGGGTGAATCCGATATCTCAGCCCGTTACATAGGCGGAAAATATTACATAACAAGATACTTCCTATTCTCTAAACAAGAAAATAAACCACTACTAAAAAGATAACATTAGACTCCTATGAAAATAAAATTACATCCTACCAAGGCCATGGAGCTTGATACCATACGTGTCATAAAGAGCATCCAAATTCCCTGGAAGATGGTAGACATGATCAGCATAGTCATCATAATCATAATCATCATAATCATCATCACGATCATGACTACCACCAAATAGGTTCACTGACTCATCAAAAGTGTTCACAACCTCCTCTTCATTACTGTCGGAATCATCAATCTCTCCCACCTTAGAGAATGGGTTAACCCTCTTAGTAGAAGAAGTAGACGGAAAATCCTTTTTATTAACTAGATAATCAAACTTTTTAACAGGGTTACCATCATCATCAACAAGTGTAGCTTTCCCATCAATAAGAAGCTTTTCAAACTCCCCAATTTTCTCAATAATAAGGGTAGGACCAACCTCGTTAGCTTCCATTGAATCACTCACAAGCGGTTCATGCAATGTATTACTAGTCTTTGGAGACTCATTCTTCTTTTCTTCCATTGTACTACCAGCATCCACATCCTTATTCACTTCCTTAGTAAGAATACCAAAGTCATCAGTGTCATCCATACTAAGGACATCAAATTTATTGGATGTAGCAACCTCCGTTCCACTCATATTAGACACATCAACAGCCTTTTTCTGAGTGACATCCACCTTCTTGGGTTCATGAGGATGCGCTTTAGGTTGATAACGGAAATTCTTACCCAAAACATGTTTAGTAAATCCCCTTTACCGGAACATTTTGAGCACCATTCTTGCCCCTATTCTTGTTATTGACCGTTTGAAAACCATCATTAATACTATGTGTAGGCTGAGTAGGAGGTGGGACAGATTTAGGACAATCACCCAGAGTATGACCAAAAAGCTTACACGTATCACACCTTGGCGGTTTCCATTCGTATTCAACCGGATCTTTTCAATAGTAGAACCCAATCCATCTAGTAAGGGTATTTCAAAAGTGAGGCTCTCCCGAAGAACTTTATCCGCCTGAACTTCAATCAAGCACCTAGCAAAACTACTGCGGCCCCAAGAATTCAAGCACATTTGACTAGTGTAAGAATCTAACATTTTCGGGGTACCAATCAATGTAGCAAGGAGGCTGAGACCATCATCAGAAAACATAGCAAGAGGAACATCATGAAATTTAACCCACACCGGAATGTTAGTCAAATCCTCTTTAAGTAGATTAGTATTCAACGTCCAAGTTTTTAGAATAATTGGCACATTCCTAATCATCCATGGTCCATTTTCTAGAACATCATCAACACCTTTACCAGTGGAGAACTTAAAAAAAAAAGAACCCCTTAGCATTCATCATAACCTTTTGAATACCATACTTGGCCCACGTATTACTAACATAATAATCAACGACCGAAAAAGCAATACGTTTACCAAGAAAATAACCATAAAGGGTATTCTCAAATTTAGAGTTTACCTCCTCCACGACTTTCATAGGAACGGAGAGATCCACCCCATTAGAGTTGTTACTACATTCCAACCTACGAAAATTAGACTTGCGCTTTGTAGAATCAATGGACATAGCACCCGCATATGAAACCGTCTTCAAACTCGGGACACCCGTTGGATGGGGCTGAATATGAAGTTTGGGAGACGAATTAGAAGCAACATTAGTATCATTGGCCACATTCTTCGCATTCGTTACTTCAACACCACGCATAGCCTCTTCAAAAGTCTTACACGCCTCCAAAACACCTAGATCAAGACCATAATTCGGCTCAGCCTCATTCCCATTGTTAGGTTTCATTGTCGATTGTATAAACGACTCACCAAGACTAACAGTAGGGTATGGAACAGTTGTAAACCCATGAGCTACGTTCACATCCTTTGTAGTCCCAACAGAATGAGTAGAGGGCTGCTCCACCACACACGAAGTACTCACATTCAACTCTGCATGTTTTGAATCGTCACTCGTTACACTTGTTTGATCAGCCAAACAAGATGTCGGGCTCTTACTCGCAGCACCACTACCAACTGGCAAATTACCAACAGTTTTCGTCCCCTTACTTGCACAATTATTAATCAAGACACCCTTCTCCATCTCTCAAACCCACAAACAATATTAACACACCCTAGTCGTACCCACAATCAAAACAAACAGCAATGCATAGCGGTAGTATCAAAAAGAAAAAATCCTAACGCAAAGTTAGGGTTTAATATGCATGTAGATCCAAAAACTAACCGTCGCCCATCATTGATCTCAGTTAATAATATATTCGTATAATATAATGGAATGGATCAAAGATATCAAGCCACCGACCTAATATCCATAAAAAACAAACAGTTATAGTTATGAAACACTAAAACAAACAATTCTATATATATACTAAAAGGTAGGATACAGTAACTCCCAAACACTGTTGCACATTTAATGCTAACTTTTACAAGTTGGCAAAAATAGCCCAATTTTTAGACCACATACATATCCTTCAAAAAGCTTAAAATTACATATGTAACCAACTTAAACTTAAACTGGAAAAGAAAATGCTAAACGTAACCACTAGGGCTGTGTTAAATTATTTCCGACATTATTTATTTGTTTGTTCCTTTAAAATAGTGTCTACCCTTGGCCTTGAATTTAATTTTTCACAACCTAAATGTATCACCTATTATTGCATGTTTTTAACTACGAAAAGTAGCCATTACAAATAGCAAAATCCAATTTAAAAAAGTCAAATGAATCAAGTTGACAGAAGTTACTCAAAAGATGTCCAAATGGTAACAAATCTATTTCTAATAGATAAAACAAAAATATCAGTGAAATAATACTGTATCAACTTTTGTTATCAATCTGGGTACACTAATCATTTTAGATGATTACAATAATTTGACAACGTGAGTTTCAAGTTGACTCAATGTCGCGAGATCTTTACAGAAAACATTTCACCATTTGACATGTCATTGATCTATTTATTTTGCGACCTCTATTTGTAACTTAAGGTGGCGGTATATAACGAGTTTTAATTTCTTTTAAAAAGTGAGTGGTATATTACCAAAACCAATATAAACATATTACAAATGACACTCCATCTAAATTTTATATAAACCAACAAAATTTTATATGTATGTTTGAGAAAACTAGCTGTAAGTTATATGTTGTAAATTGTAAGCTGAAAACTACAAAACTGTTAATATGATCTATAAGTTGTATTTTTTTTTTATATATAAAAGTATTTGATAAGTTAAATGTTAAATGTAATTATAAGATGTAAAATGACATAAAATGATATATCTATAATTGTAAACAAATATTTGGTAGGTATATAAGTAATTTAAAGTTTTAACAGCTCCAAAATATTTAAAAAGCTTTATAAATCAACTTCTCATTTATGAGCTATTTGTTTAAAATAAAAGTTTGAAGTTAAAGTAGCTAAACGGAGCTACTTATTTTAAAAAAGATTTTTTTTAATAACAAAAAGCTAACAACTCTAAAAAAAAGACTACTAAACAGGCCCATAACCCAACAAAAAATCTAACTATCTTATAATAGAGGGATGAACTTCCCTCATATTAAATGTTTTAAGATTTCCATATATAGAATTTTAAGCAAAAATACAAGTTACAAAGCATTAGTTACAATAGTTAAAGCACAAATAAAAATACAAATCAAACTACAATTAATACACAACTTAAAACACCCCTTCACACAAGAGTACATGTCTCTAATCATGATGTACACCATTTAAGCAAATACATATATTAATGCTTTATGTACAATTAATTTATGCGCAACCATTTATATTAAACATATGCAATTAATACTAATCTTAAATCACCCCTTTACTAAAAAACACAACCATTTTATCACATGGTACAATCTAATCAAGCTACTAACAAGTGTAGATTCAGGTGACGGCTGACGGAGATTCCGGAAACAACAGCAACGGTGCCAATAACCGATCTAAAAGAATCAAAACTGTTATAACTCAAATTTACCATCAAAACATAAAGAATACATAAATCTACAAAAATATAAAAATAATAAATAACTAAAAAAGTTACCATTTCATTATTGTCCAGTGAGGGAGGTTCGTTGTTGGCCACACATCTAAAACAAAAACAAAAACATTCAAAAAACAATCAAAACTAAAATAAAACTTCAAAACAATCAAAACTGAAAATATTACAACTGAGATCTACAAAAACAAAAACCACATATCTAAAAAAATTTCAAACCTTCAAAAAACAATCAAAATTAAAATAAAACATTTCAGATCCTCATTTGAAAAAACACCATTGCCACTACAAATTAATGCTTTTATAAATTCATGACGTCATAAAAATTAGTGTAAAATCAGTTGACATGAACACAAATCTAACCTCATAAGTCATAAATCACTCTAACTGTTCAAACTTATAACCAAATTTACCATCGAACTCCTAAAAATATACACATTTACCGGTGACATTAGCAGGTTCCGGTGACAGCAACGGCGTCTGTAGTGCAGATTTCGGAGAAAGTTGAGATGAACGATGGTGGCGATGGTATTAGTATACCTTAAAAAAAATTGTAAAAATGTAATATTAGTTCTATCTGTAAATAGATCTAATAACAAAAGCCTTGAACCTTTTTCTGACCATAAATGCAGTTTTCGGTGGCGGCAGCGGTGATAACAACAAATTACAACAGCAGCTACCCAGATTCCGGCGAAGGCAGCGAAATATTCCGTCAACAGCGGTGGAGGCGGCTAAAAATTTAAGAAAATATGTTATAACCTTCAAATCTGTAAATCTATAAAGAAATAAAGATACATCTATAAAATAAAAAAATAAAAAAAATAAAAACGACCCTATAGATATGAAAAATACCTTTCGTTGGGATTTGGGGGATGAAGCTTTCTGTGGTGGTTTGCGTTGGTGGTGGTGGGTGCCAATGGTTCGGATTTTGTTGGTGATGAGGGCGTTTGTTCGAGTGTGTGGTGGTGTTTATTCGAGTGTGGCTATGGTGGCGTAGGAGATGCCGGCGGGGACGGGGAGGCGGCTGAGGTAAGTTTAGGGTTTTAAAAGAGAGATAGTGAACATTTGTGCTACTGTGAAACCAGAGACGCTAATGAAGAAGACGAAAAGCGGCTAAAGGTGACAGAGAATGTAGAAAAGATTAGAATATAATAAAGAAAAATGATTCTTATGCCTAATTAACAAGCCTACTAGTATGCCTAATGATTTGATTGGTAGATTTGAAAAAGTGATTGATGGAAATTTACAGAGAGAAAATGTACAATGTAATTGTACAAGTAATTTAAGCATTAGGCTTGCATTTAGGCATGAATTGTAGGCCTAAATAGCATTACTCTATAATAAAACCCTAATATTAACTTCACATACTTTTTGTTAATTCAAGCCCAAGAAGAAAGTAGGTTGTGTGTATCAATTTAAAGCCCACTAACCAAAAAAGAATTGTTAGTAAAAATATGTATAGAAAATAGTAGCGTGCAATGAAAATAATTATGAACTAACATAACTTTTTTTACAAGCAAACATGTATAAAATATACAATGTACTTTTTGGTATTTTATAGGTTTGGTGTGTTTTACAAAATTAATTTGGTATAGTGGCCTCAAATGGCCTGTGAAATGGGTGTTATGAGTGAAGGGGTGTTTTAATGTGTGAGTGTTAAAAGTGAAAATGATGAGATGGCGCTGAAATGGCACCGAAAAGGAGAATTTGGCATGCCATGGTACCCCATGGTCTTAGAGAGAGAATGGAGTAGATTTGTGGTGAGTGTGTGTTTTTTGGGTTGGTATTATATTACTATTTAGATTGGGTGGCCAAATTTTTATTTTTAGGTTCGGAGTAAGGTAAGAGTTGTATATATTTGAGGCTCGGGTGGCTGAATCTTAAAATATGGTTAGGAGTGAGGTTCCGGCGGCTGCAACAACACTCTCCGGCGATAACATCGACAACCTTTTCTGGCGAGATAACGGCGTCAAAAAACGCTTAACGGTGGCTGTAAAAAATAACAAAAATGTTAAATTACATAGATCTTTAAAAACAATCTATAGATCTACAAATAAAATATATATATCTGCAAATAAAAACTATAGATCTATAAAATAAAAAAATAAAAAAACTTCAAAACTTGATTAACATATATAGGTCTATTTAAAAAATACCTAAAAAATTGCAAAACCCGTGGTGGTGGCTCTTGGCTGTGCCACTCGGTTGTAGTGGTCCTGTTGTGGTCGTGGGGTTGCCATAATCGTTGGTGGAAGGTTACGATGGTGGTGGGTGTGTCGGTAGTGGTAGAGTTCGGCGGGGATGGTGGTTAGGTGATGGTGGGGTTCGGTGGTGGAGGAGATGGTCGTCGAGATTTTGTTAGATGTGAGAGTGATTTTTGTGTGTGTGTGTGTTGTAAGAGATGAAAGGGTTTGTTTTATTGTGTACTTTTAGGGTGAGGAAAATCTGGGGAAATAAGAGATGAAATGGTTTTGTTGGTTTAGAAATTTTTTAGGCTTGTATGCTGGTTTGGTATGTGTAAATTTAGGTTCGGATATTGGGTTGGGTGGCTGAATCTTAAAATTTATGATGGGTTTTAGGTTGGGGATATTGGTGTTTTACTAAAAAACACAACCATTTTATCACATGGTACAATCTAATCAAGCTACTAACAATCTATTATTAAAATCCAATAACCCAAGCACTTAAAACACGAGCATAAAAACACAACCTACGCAACTTAAAAGACCAGCATTGTTAAAATTACTCAAATATAAAATTCTTACAATTTATAGAGTTGTTGTAACGAAAAACATAAAATTTAAATATTTCATCGCCACAAATTTTATTACATGGTACCCGCCGCCGCATCGCGCGGGTACCATGCTAGTTAAGTATAGAAGTATGAAGCATAATATTTATAGATCATTAAATTATACTATTCAAAAATTTAAAAATAATGCGTAATTTAATGTCCTTCAATGTGGTTTGTTAGCCATTTGTAGCTCATATAACAACATGCTATAAACACAAAAATCTAAAAGCAAAAAGACTGTTTTAATTACTCACTAGACGGCATTCTATGCATTTGCTTTCAATATATAAGCACCCTTACATTCTTGACCATCACATCCAGAATCATATAAACAATTTCTCATCCTTTCGGTCTATCAATGGCTCGTGTTTTTGGCTTGTTTGCGCTTCTAACTCTCATGTTCTCAGTGGCAATGGCAACGGAATAGTCCTCTACAAGATTTTTGTGTCGCGGATGCAAATGGCCAAGGTACATAACACATTGTTTTCGTTCTTTTTTGGGTGCTTTTTTGTTTATTATTAGATTTTTAATCGCTTTACTTATTGCAGTTTTGGTGAATGGCTTTACTTGCAAGAACTCAAGTTTGGTTCAAGCTAGCGACTTCCACTTTAGCGGTCTCCACAAAAGAGCAAACGTATTTAACACAGCACTCGGGTTTGGGGTGACCCCAGTTTTCGTGGCACAGGTGCCAGGAGTCAACACTTTAGGAATCTCATTGTCTCGTATTGATTATGCACCATTTGGGATTAATCCACCTCACACGCATCCTCGTGCTTCTGAAGTCTTGACTGTGTTGAAAGGAAGTCTCGAGGTTGGATTTGTCACATCAAACCCTGAAAACCGTCATATTTCTAAAGTATTGAATAAAGGTGATGTCTTCGTTTTCCCAAAGAATCTTGTGCATTACCAAAGGAACCTTGGAAAGAAACGCGCAACTGTGATTGTGGCGTTGAGTAGCCAGAATCCAGGGACGATCCCTATTGCAAATGTGGTTTTTGGTTCAAAACCAGATATAGCGACAGATGTTCTTGCTAAGGCATTTCAAACTGGCAACGATGTTATCAATAACATCCAATTCAAGTTTTAAAGCGAGTGAAATGGGGAAGTCACCTAAGGGACTTGCACATATCCGGACAAATGATATTTGTGTTTTCATCTTATGTTTGATCTATTATGTAACGTCAACATTAGGAAACGAATGGTTAATCTTAATCAGAAATGTTGATGATAACGGACTTGAGTTACTGAAATTATCGAGTGTCTACTGATTCATAAGCTTTAGTGTCATGGAAGTCGTCATATCAAGTGACTGCAAAGTTTAAAAAACGCGACAAACGCAACTTCACATACAAAATCTTTGGTGTTAAGGCCTTTCGGGTGGCTGTGTTATATAAGACATTTAGAGTGATCAAAACTTTCACAAGAATGCGCTAGCATACAGAAGCTTTAGTTTCACCCTTGACTTTGTCAATCAATTAGTATACATGCATGGATTACGTCAATGGTTATTTATTTGTTGTCTTAGTCAATTACGTAGTACCTATGTGCATGTCTAATAAAAGACTAAATCTGGAAGTTCATTAGGGTGATTTTGTCCTTTTTATACAATTTTCTTATAGTATTAGCTCATGAATGACATACAGAATACTATACAGTAACTACTACCCAGTAAAATTATCAAAAATACATTAACAAACAATGATACATTAACAAACAATGATATAAGCATTATGTCTATGACTCATATGGAGACATTTACCTGCTCATATATTATGTAACTTGACTGTTTCAATGTTATTTTAGAGGACTCATTCAAACATGTTATCGTTAGGACGGCCAGAGTCTTTTTGTTTTCTTTTTACTATATAAGGAGGCTTACTTTCTCACCTTTTCTTACACAAATTAACCCAATGGCTCGTGTTTTCAGCTTGTTAGTGATTCTAGCTCTCGTTTTCTATGTTGCAATGGCGTCGGAACCTAGTCCTCTTCAAGATTTTTGTGTTGCTGACATGAATAGCCAAGGTACGGTTATCAGTCCATTCGTATATTCAATCTGTTTGTTAAATTTAAAAAAAGAGGTGTCAAGTTTAGCCGTTACTTAAAGGGGTCAATTTGGTTATGCTTTGTCCCCTGAATGTCATATGGGTTGGGATAAAACTCTAGCTATAATAAAAACTCTAGCATAGAAACTTACTATATCCAACATTAAACATACTTTTATAACTGTATTGCAGTTTCGGTGAACGGATTCGCTTGCAAAGATCCAAGTTTGGTTCAAGCCGATGACTTCTACTTTGATGGGCTACGCATGATGGGGAACACATCAAATCCAGTCGGGTCCAAGGTGACCCCAGCTTTCGTGCAAGAATTGCCAGGACTCAACACTTTAGGAATCTCAATGGCTCGTGTAGACTACCTTCCAGGGGGTCTAAACCCGCCTCATTATCATCCTCGTGCCACTGAACTCTTGACACTTTTGGAAGGCACTCTTGAGGTCGGATTCGTCACATCCAACCCTGAAAACCGTTTTATAACAACAATTTTGCATAAGGGTGATGTTTTCGTTTTCCCAAAGAGACTTGTACATTTCCAAAGAAACATTGGGAAGACGAATGCACGTGTGATTTCAGGGTTAAGCAGCCAAAACCCTGGCATTGTCACAATTGCAAATGCGGTTTTTGGTTCCAAACCAGATATATCTATGGATATTCTTGCCAAGGCCTTCCAAACGAATACGGATGTGATCGCGAATCTACAGTCCAAGTTTTAGAAATGTTCGAGATCTAAAAGCTCAATTTACACAATCTAAACTATTTAGATTATGGCTATCAGTAGTTCCTTTATCCAAGATTGATTTCATTTTTTGTTTTTTGATTGACTTTTATTGTATATTTCATTAATGAATAAAAGAATAATGACCTTACTATGTTTTTATGTTAAATGTATAGTGGTGACACTCATTGCATTGTATGTTTACACAAGACCTTCTGATACATAAACTACTTTCAAATCAAGTTTGGAATGGCTTGATTCTTAACTTTTAAAGCCCCTCCGAGGTGAAGGAAAACAAGATCATGGACCTGAAAGTTGCCTATAATATTTTCAAATCAGATGATGATGAAAGTCTCTCTCAGACCTTTACCAGATACAAAGTTCTCATAAACTTAAAAATGATGGGGTCAATCTTCCAAATTATGAAATTAATGCTCGTTTTGTGAACAATCTTCCGGTCTATTATAACGGTCCTTTGGGATAAGATCCTAGTCTAGCCTTTGCCTCGATATGCTTGTCCGGTTTACTTGTGTCTAGCCTTGGAACTTGCTTACGAGGCAGAGTGTAGCAAGCTTTAGACTTTGAGGGACTATCCTGGGCCTGTTTCGAGTGTATGTATTTTAGCTACTGTTGGTATTAGGGTTTTGATCATCAAATGATTGCTTGGATAATTCTTGAATCGTGTATAATCCACTTTCCAAATATAATATTTCGACCCTATTTGGTGACTCGGGTTACACGAAATTCGTATATGGGATAAGACAAGAACACATTCAAATTCTAGGCACAAGAATTAGAGCAAAAACATGAAGAATATTGTATGTATTGTTATGATTGTTCATGTTATAATAAAATACCATGGTATCTATATATAATAGGAGTTGATTGGCACACTTATATTTCTTATTTCACATTCCAACGTACAATCTATAAAAGCAGCATATAATAAATGTACAACTCCTTATAGCATAAGTTGACGTGTGCAAACAAAAAAAATAATGTGCAAATCAACTCCCATATATAATAGACAATGTGACTTTCAATGAATAATCGCAACCCTTCATGAGTGGTTGCACCTTTTTGGTGAAAAGTAACCACTTTTCATATAAAGTATAGCGACACTTCATTAACGATAGTTTTTCTGTTACTATTTACAGCAGTCACATCTATTGAATGGTTACAACGTCTTAGTGACGCATTTTCTGTCACAAACTTTTGCCATTCATCGTATCCGAAATCAAGTTAATAGTTTAAATCAAGCTAATAGTTTACACAAGTGTAAACTCCCATACGCTATCAAGTCCTCCAGTCCATTAGTATATTGATCTTTTGTGAGATATTGTGATCGACTTATATTATGCTATCGTTGACGTTTTTATCCAATCTATAATGATGTGACGTTTGCCTAGGACATATTTTCATGATGAAATTGGAAAGCTTAGCCTGTCACGTGCAGTTTTCACTTTGTATGCCGAGGCGTTAGATGCATTAAATGCAAAGATGTCACGGGTCTTTGACTTAGGTGTCTTATAGCCGTCTATCTTCTCTTTCTCCCTTGGTTGATGTGATAATCATCTAACATTTTTAAAATTTTCATGTGTGTTTTATTTGTAGCCATGCGCTTGTCCTTTAAACTGCCTTCCCGATTTCAAGGGTTTTATGGGCAAGGTTATAAATAGCGTGAGGCGTGGCATGTCGGCATGACCAAGCCTCACGCCTTTGCGCCCAAGGCGAAGCTTTTGCGTTTATAAGGCGTGACATAAGGCGGCAGAAAGTATGAAAATATTTATATATTCATATCATAATTCATATATATCGAGTTTACAAAAACATGTGGCATAAGGCGGCGTAGCGGCATAGCGTGGCGGCATGACGAAGCCTCACGCCTTTGCGAGGCCTTTGCGGGGCCTTTGCGAGCCTTTTAGAACAGTGTTTATGGGTCCTATTTTAGCACACGTGCCCTTGTTTCGAGTGAATAAGCGTTTGAAACGTCTTGTGAGCCCCAAAAGATTTGGGGCATATAAATCGACCATGCCTTTCCAAATTATACATTCTTTGCATCTTTTCAACTCTTCCACCAACTTTGTGTCATTCATCTTTCGAAAAATTCTTTGAAAATCTGTACATTGTTTTGCCTTGTGTTTCGTCATTTGATGAGCGATGAATCCTGATGATCCTTTCTTTTCGCGTCTTTCTGATTATGAAGTGGAGTTCACTCGTTCTCTAGGGCTGTAACCGTGTTCATTACCTTTTTTCATTTGTCTTTTTTTTATTTTTGTTGTATCTATTGTTTGTAGCCTTTCTTTTTTGTCATTTTTCTCTTTGGCCATGCCTTCAATAGCTGCTTAGTGCAGATTGTTGTAAGCACTAAGTTTTACAACCCTCTAGGAACTGTACCTAATCGTTGTAATGTATTATAGGCAAGACTCAGAGGTTTGATTATTCTCTAGGGGAATAGTGAGGTATGCTCGAAGTGTATGTCGGATTAAGTTTAAGGGTGAAGAGAAGAATATTTTTGGTATTTTTATATTTTATTAGAAAGTAAGTAAAAATCTTGGGTTCTAAGGGAGTTCTATATTTTACTCCCTCCGTCCCATATTAAGTGTCCACTTTCAAAGTGCACAAAGTTTTAGAAAATTCCACTAACTACATTATCCACCAATCAAATATTATTTTTACCTACTAAACTCTCATCTCATTGGTTGAAATAGATTCTGGACACTTAAGTTGAGACATACAAAGATTCCATTGTGGACACTTAATATGAGACGGAGGGAGTAACTACTAAGTAAACTAAAAACAAAAAATAAATGACAAGTAAAGTAAACTAGAAAACTACAAGGTAAAGAAGCGTATTTACCTAGGATGCACTACTCCTTGCTAGCTATCCAATATTAACTACCGAATTGTCACTTCCATGTTAATGTAACGTAGAGTATTCCATATTACCTATTATGGGTTAGTCAGTCTCTCGTCTATGAACTAGCCTGAGTGGATAACGCCTATCTGAAACATGCAATAAATACCCTTCGTAGCTAATAACCTAAGACATAAGCATTAACTAGACACATTTTAGTGGGCGTTCAAGCTACCCAAATGGCATATAAAATGTTTTCCAACTCCTAACGTACACACCATTAATCAAGAGACATTAAGAAGCAAGAATTATAAACTACAACTAATTAGACTTATTGAATCTGTCACGCCTTAACTGATGAAGATAGACACAAACACTAATAAGAAAACAATAAGATATAATTAATCTTTAAAAAGTTTCATACAATTCTAAGTATATACTAGGTGAATTAACCAAGCATAATCAATGAAGAACAATCAACAATGATAATCATAGACATAATTAAGATATAATCAATAAACAAACCATTACAAGATGTTTATATATTGAATAAGATCTTCTAAGTTTTAGGAAAAACACCTATCTAAACCTTCGAACTTAGGGTTTAGGGCTTACAAAAAACAAATTTATGAGGTTATATTTATAGGCAGAATATGAGTCGGTTCGATGTGATGGCATCAGGGACAGAGCCAGGGGGTCCCGTTGGTGCCCGTGACACCTATGGATTTTTTTGATGTAGTGTTAATTTTAAGAAAAAACATCGATTTTCCTCAAATGCATGTTAAATGACTCGTCTTATTTAGTTAGCATCTTAAACTCTATTATATTATGGTTAAAAAATATTTGTGCACCCAGTCATCTTTGTTTCTGGCTCCATCCCTAGACGGAATCAAGACTAAAGAGTGATGACCTCAGGATGCCTTTCTCATCAAGTTTATATCTTCTTGTACTCTTCATGTGGCAATTTGAATCACCTAAATCCGAGTTCATATTAAGGAGTTATGGCCAAAACAAGAACAGGTACTTCGCGGCAAGTTGAATAACCATTACTAGCTTGTGATGGCGTCACCGTATAGGTCGTGACGCCGTCAGGATGCCTATGACAGCGTCATGGGAGGGTGTTTCTGCCATAGTTGTCAGGATCCCGATCCTGATCTTAGGATCTTACGATTTTACGATACTGCAAAGCAAAAACGATCTGGATCCTACATAGGATCTTTGCAAGCTTAAGATCTTATAGGATCCCGATTTTGACCATACGATCTTACGATCTAATCCGATCCGATCTTACTTTTCTCGGATTACAAACTAAAAAACTACAAATTTATGGGTTGTTTGTTTGTAGAATTCAAAAAACAACATGTTAATCTTTTTAAACATTTTATAATCATAATTTAGGACAACATGTATATGAAACATTCAGAGTATTTTGTGGTTATAATGTATTAGAATTTGTAGATTTGTATAAAATTACATAAACTATTAAGAAATAACATTAGAGTAGGATCTTAAGATCCCGATCCGATCTTACGATCACGATCTTGCAAAGACGAAAACGATCCTGGGTAGGATCCCGATCTTGACAACCTTGGTTTTCGCAAACTGAGCGGTCACAATTAAGTGACCACGTCACGGATGCCCATGCTGAATTTGTCATTTTTCTTTGTTCTTCATCTAGTCAAGCCCAAAACTTGTACTTTTCCAGCATTTTCTCTCCCAAGTTCCTAAAACTCAAATATAAGAAAATTAGGGCAATATATGACCCCTAAAATGCGTATAAAATTACACCTCATCACTGCTCCCTAATGTCCTCCGATTGTTAGGATTAGTGATTCCTCGGTAACCATTGTTAGGCTTGAATCTTTTAGAAATAAGTATCGTTGGATTAAATAATTCTATCCTCATGTTCCCACGAAGGATGAACGTGCCAATGCCATAGCCTTATACCTTGAGTATGTCAGCCATGGTAATCTTTCGTTTGCACCCTTTTTTCGAGCAACTGCTCAACTTCTATGGCATTCGTTTGCCACGGTTGAATCCAAGTGGGGTGTAGAGGATTACGACTTTCCTGCTTGCGTGTTATATATGTCGGCAACTGTTCATGTATTCAGTGCCTTCTTATTTTTGAAACCATGTGGTTCTCGGTATATTGTAGGGAAGAAGAGCATAAGAAAAAGTTTAAAATGGAGGTTGCCTTCAGGGGTTATCATGGCTAGCATAAGAAATGGATCTGGATTTGTTTTGTGGGGGATAGTGTGCCTAACCAGTTCATTGTTTGAGGCCTCCATGTTAGGCTAGATGATGTCAGGCCTCTTATTGTCCCAACTTGTGTGCAAAGGCCTTTGCATTATGATTGTGCACCAAAGGCCTTTTGGTGGGAACCATATTAGAATACGAACTGCAGATTCTAATGAATATTCCCAAAAAGACAAGGGTAGAGTAGTAAGATTAAACATTGATTACACCATGTCTAACAATGTACTATTCCTTCTCTCAGATACACCATTTTGTTGTGGAGTATATGGAGATGTGAGATTCTGGACAATTCCATTCTCAACTAAGTAATCTTTAATCTCTTGGCTTAGATATTCGCCGCCTCTATCGGATCGAAGAGCTTTAATATTTTTTCCTAATTGCAGCTCTACTTCTACTTTGAAAATCTTAAATGTTTCAAATACCTCATTGTTGGGAATTATGTGAAGTAGGATTCTGCTGTCATTACTGCCGAAGGTTTCTGCTGAAGTAGAAGCAGACTCTGCTGAAAAAGTGATTCTACTGAAGAGTACAAGCATTGCCATGTTACTGCTGAAGAGTGAAAGCTGACTAGGATCAGCATGCGCCTTATGAATTAAATGCTAAACTCATTATTATCTTTTAACTGCCCAAGGTCAGCATGGGTATTATTGTACTACTCTATAGTTGTTTTAATGTATTAGACATTAAATGCATGCAAAGATGTTTAGTCGTTTGGGTAGTAAGAGATTAGGGTTCCTTGTATATAAAAGGAACCATATAGTTTG
Organism: Chrysanthemum makinoi; assembly: GCA_910596185.1. NCBI lineage: Eukaryota > Viridiplantae > Streptophyta > Magnoliopsida > Asterales > Asteraceae > Chrysanthemum > Chrysanthemum makinoi. Next base: position 14,928,634 of record OU343221.1, on the reverse strand, counting down.
TAATAGATATCCGAAACATAGAGTTTCAGTGAATAAAAGGATCCATAGAGGATCTAAGTGTTCTTAGTGATAACAGCTTGTGTTTATATACCGCTTTAGAACACGAGTTGTAGAGATTTTCTATTAGTTTGATTATGATTACATAGGCAACACTAACGATCCACGAGTGCTAGATCTTTCAAGGTCTGAGTGTGTACAACGTGCGTAAAGCGTTCAACAACGAACTTGTTGAACGCTTTACGCACGTTGTACACACTCAGACCTTGAAAGATCTAGCACTCGTGGATCGTTAGTGTTGCCTATGTAATCATAATCAAACTAATAGAAAATCTCTACAACTCGTGTTCTAAAGCGGTATATAAACACAAGCTGTTATCACTAAGAACACTTAGATCCTCTATGGATCCTTTTATTCACTGAAACTCTATGTTTCGGATATCTATTACAAACTATATGGTTCCTTTTATATACAAGGAACCCTAATCTCTTACTACCCAAACGACTAAACATCTTTGCATGCATTTAATGTCTAATACATTAAAACAACTATAGAGTAGTACAATAATACCCATCCTGACCTTGGGCAGTTAAAAGATAATAATGAGTTTAGCATTTAATTCATAAGGCGCATGCTGATCCTAGTCAGCTTTCACTCTTCAGCAGTAACATGGCAACGCTTGTACTCTTCAGTAGAATCACTTCTTCAGCAGAGTCTGCTTCTACTTCAGCAGAAACCTTCGGCAGTAATGACAGCAGAATCCTACTTCACATAATTCCCAACAATCCTCCCCTAAACTGGAATTTGACTGGGTTAAGTTCCAGTTTCCTACCTTGATAGATCTTAGAGACTTCAGTACTAGAGGATTGTTCTCAAACATCAGTAGCAAAGAACCAAAACCAAAATCATCTCTATGATGAGCAAACTTTGAAACGCCAGGTCTTTGCAGCAACACATGACATAATGTACATCAATACTTATTAGTTGCATACTATTCTCATCACATCCATGTGTGTTAACATCTGAGAGAGGTGAATCATTGAAAATAATGGATTTGATGTCTCTTTACCAGTAGCCATTACTACTGGAGTAGCCAGATGTTTAAGTTCGTAAACTATGGTACATTGATAACCATCTGATTTATGAGCAAATCAGCAACTATATAAACGGATTTGAGGTGTCTTTACCTGTAGCCGTTTGCTCAGGACTAGTCAATTCTTAGAATTGGTGAATTGATAACCAAATATGGAGATAGTTGCCTTTACCACAATCCATATACGTGTGGGCTAGCCAATTCTTGGATTCCAAAAAGGAATAGACCATGGTGAATTGAGGACCATACAACTCTCAGCAATTAAGCATGGATGGTTGCAGATCCTATGATTTTGAGCAAACCATTACAGATATCAACAGATTTGACATGTCTTTACCAAAGCTGTACCCTTTGGACTAGCCAACTCTTTGATACACACAAGGCATATCTGGTGAGTTAATAACCCTCAAAGACAAAACTGCAAAAGAATTTTTTTTTTTTTTTTTTTTTAACTAAGAAATTAACAATACAAGGAATAGAAACATTATTAAGTAAAATAAAACAAATAATGCAAAAGACCATAAAAGATACCATTATGAAGATGAAGACGCAGCTTGAGCTTGAAGGAGTTGTGTCTTTATCAAGCTAATCAGTTGTTCAGCCTGTGGTCTTTCATTTCCAATTGGATCTGGAGGAATTTCCAGCTTCTGAGTCAGCATCCTCTCCATAAGTCTTTTGGACAATGGGTAAGTTCTTTCAGCCAACATGCAGACTGTGATTCCACCCTTCGTCTCAACTACATGCACACGAGGCAGAGGATAGAATCTCCAAGATTCAACCCTCCATAAATGTGAGTTCTCCCAAATGAAATGTCCTTTATCATTGGGAGATTGAGAGCTGAACAGAACATGAAGATCTCCCAATAGGAACATCCCAGAGCCTTGTGGTGCATTGGTGCAGTAATGGGTGGTGACGAGAGTGTACAGAGTAAGCAAGTCTGCCCTGTCTACCAAATGGAGTATTTCCTTCAAAAAGGTGAACTCCATTGAAGATTTGTCCAATCGATGTATAGCATTTAGCTCTTTATTAGTCAACGTCCAATTGACCAACACATTTTGATCTCCATCTGGAAAATCAGAGGAAGATCCTTCTATAATAAAGGTTGACTCATCAGCCTCAAGATCTAACTTAGTGATTTTGGCCATCCTCTTCTTCCTCATTCCAGGCTTATAGATTCCTAAAGATGGTGCATCTTCACGAATGGCATTCATGCTCACTAGCAAGTTTCTAGCCTTCCTAGTTTTTAAACTTGCTATATCAGCATCTGAGGCAACAGATGCCACAGATGGAGTCTTGTTAGGTGAGCTAGCAATCTCTGTAGGAGGTTCAGCAGAAACCATAGATGGTTCAGCAGAATGAACTGCTTCAGTTGAGTGTGTAGTCTCTATGGTAGTTTCAGTAGAGACTTTGGGAGAACATGACATATCATCAAAATTGTCCACAATGTCAGCTGTCTTTGTCCTCTTAGTCTTAGGAGCACCTGAAATACCAGCAATCCTTTTCAAGCTTGAAGTGTGCGAAGAAGAATACTTCATGATTTGATTATATTTGCGAATCAAAACATGATCGGGGAATGCCTTGACTTGCTTCATCGACAACCCAGAATTATACAGAGATGAGCTCTGGTTTTTCACCACAATCCTCATTTCAGCTTTAGTAGGAGGTCTATCTTTATTCCTTTGAGCTGTGATGGCTCTCCTCTTTTCAGCTGCTTCTTGTTTCATTTTCCTTCCACGAGCCATCATCAAATCCACAAAACTTCCACAGTTGAAGTCTGCACCTAAGATACTCTGTGCCAGTGAAGGGTTTGATATGACTTTCTGAGTGTAAGTATCCCAATGAGTGTCAGGAAGCTTAGTACGCATTTCATCTAGCTCCCTTTTTCTTTCCGGAGGTAAATCAGACGTAGGAGAATCTTCAAGCTGTTTAGCCATTTCTTCATCTTTCTTTCTCTCCTTACACTCAGCTAGCATTCTGTCTTGTTCACGCCTTTCCACTTCACTTACCAAGTCTGGACCAAGCTCATCTTCTACCATTAAACCTTTCCCTTTATCAGCAGGCTCCTTAGCACACTCATCATCAGCAATATTGATAACAGGAATTTCAGAAGAAACCCCCAAGTCTTCTTCAGAAGAAACATGTTGTGAGGGTGCTTCAGCAGAAGTGGACACTGATGGTTTTTGTATGACTGAAGATTGACCAAGTTCAGTAGCAACATCCTCCATTGGGTTATCAGCAGATGCAGCTTTGACAGACTCTGGTTCCTTGGATACCTCAGTAGTTGCTTTATTCAAGTACGATCTCTTTCTCCTTTTGTAAAGAACAGGTTCCTTCTCCTTTGAAGATTCTGCAATTACTGATGAAGGATCATTAAGAGACACATCAGCTAACATATCAAGAGACCCATACTGAGGTTCATCTTCTTCCTCCTCAGAAGAAACCACAAACTTCCTTTTGGTTTCCTTTTCAAGTCTGTTCTCTAGGTCCTTAACTTTACCCTGTAGATCTTCAATCTTATTACCAAGTGAAGACTTGGTTTCTGCAAGTTCCTTTTTCAGACTAGATACCTCAGCTGCATTCCTGTTCACAAGAGCATACACAGATGAGAGAGTAATGGGGTCCTCAGCTCCACCAGCAGATTGCTCTGTAGTAATGGGAGCTTCATTGGACCTTTCAGTGGAAACATGGTCATGCTCAACATGAGGAGGTACCTCACCAATAGGTACCCTTGGAGGACTAGGTGTGGCCATCCTGTTCAGATCAGACTCAAAATCATCAAGAGGATCATGTGCTGGTGGTGGACTAGGACAATGTGCTAGAGTTGGTGTTGGTGGAGGCTGCTCTGGAGCAACATAAGAAGCTTCAGCAGAAAAGGAGGGGCCCTTATCAATGTTAGCTGATGGAATGCCATCAGTAGCAATAGGTGAATAGGGTGGGATATTGGAAACATTCTCCTCATCAGCAGCCACATTGCCTTGAGGCAACATAGCTTCTGTCAAGGGATAATGTGCCCCCTCAAAGTTAGTTCTCATAGAGGCAAAAAGTTTGGCTGACAGAGCTCCTACGGCATAAAAGGCTTGGGTTTGGGTAGAGGTGTCTATGATTATTTGTAAGAATCTAGGGTACATTAAATACTTATGTTGTTTCCTATTGATATTTTCAACCAAATTATCGAAAATAAATTTAGAGAAATTATAAGTTAACCCTTGTGAAAGACACACAATACCATATGCTAATTGTGAAGAGAATTGATCCCATGCTCCTGATTTGTTGCTAATGCACTGAAGCAGCGTGTGAACCAAGAATCTCCACTTGGGGCAAAAGTGCTTTTTCAACCATATGTCTGTCCTGGTACCTTGATACCCAATAGCTCTCAGCCCCGTCAGTATATTCTCAGTACTAGTGTGATATACCCCATCAGCATCATCCAAGCGAAGCTTCCTCCTAATCAGCTCCTCTGTAACTACATACTCTGTTCCGTCAATCATGGCCGCAATTTCTGTTTCACTTTGCGTGGAAGCAGATGCCCAAAATTGTTCAACCAAAGATTCATATATTTCATTAGGGGAATGTGTTAGGGCAAAATGAATCTTTGATCTTTTCAAGAACTCTACCATAGGCACATACAGCTCATCACCTTTTGCATTTCCCAGAAACGCAACTTTGTTGTGATCCTTCTTAAATTGAAGAGCCATTTGAAGAATTGGAGTTTTAGGGTTATGTTACTCGTAACAGTGAGTGTTTTGGGTGCACGAGAAGATGGAAGGGTTTATCTTGAAGTGAAAAATGAGAGTGATGGTTTGGTAGAGGTTTGTGCAAAAATAGTCAAAAGTATTGGAACTTTTGGTGGACCATTGCTTACGTTTACACCTTCTCTGTCCTCAGACAATTTTAACACTTCAGCAGAAGCAGATAACCAATCTGCTGAAGTTATACACTTCAGTAGAAACCAACCCAAGACTAGGAAATCTTCGGTAAGTTTCTAGAATTATTGTGCCAACTACTCGCATTAATTCCCATTGACCCTCGAACCCGTCTATAAAATGATCCCAATGCACACATAACTCTACATCAAAGATCCCCAAATCTCATTATAAACCCTAGTTTCTTCAAAGCTCCAAAATTAATCACAATTAACCATGAGAAGTTCCAACCCAATCACTCTTTCATCAGATGACAATGCAACCTCTATAAGCAGTCTTGAGAGGTGGAAGAAAAGTTATTTGTCAAGAAATCCAGGCGTTGGAGAAGACAACTCATCCATAAGTTCTTATGTATCACCTTATGAAGACTCAGATGAGGAAGCCACTTCAAAGAGAGTGAAAGAGCCTCCCCTTGCTGATGTGAATGAGCCTTCCCTTGCCGTTGATGATTCTGATGACTCCTGTAAGGAGAGAACATCTTACTTCCAACCTCCAGCACCACAGCCTCCACGAAGGCCACGAGCCAGAAATCTGCCACTCCCTAAGGATAGAGAGGTGGTCCAAGGTCTTTCTGCACCAGGTTTTGGTGCATCAACACACATCGTATAAAGGAAGGGCTTAAGGAGGGTGGATGGATTGCATTTTGGTTGAAATGAATAGATGAAGCACAAAGGACATATTATTTTTCTCCATCATCATGTGTGGTCATCGTCATCATCAACGTTTTCATCAATCCATCCTCTCCATTTTGATCCTTAGCATCTTCGTCGTATTGGTCATGCATATCCAGCCATCTAGAAAGACGGAATGGGTGGTTATGCTCCAGCATCTAGTGTGAAAGTTGTGAGTGATCATGCATATCCAACATTCACTTAGATGTTTGAATAGATGATATGTACTAGATTAGGATTAGCGTAAGTGTATAGCTCGTATCTTGAAGATGCATTTGAAGATGATATGTAAGCTGTAAACTGTTTCTTGAATGAATGAAAGAACAATGTGACTTCAAACTCTTCTCTTTAGAATTTTGGCTTCAGTGGAATCAAATTGTTTGCTTCAGAACTTTAAATTTCAGAAGAAACAAGCAATAAGCTTTTAGCTAACTTGACCAAATATTAATGAACCACACTAGATGAATGTTAACGGAACAGGGCATTCTGCAAAACAAACTCAGAGACAAAACAGAGACATACCATACAAAAACTACAAACAGGAGTTAGCAAACAACATAAACACAAAGTTTACTATAAAATCCTCCCCTGAGGCATATGCCTCCCCTTAAACTTTGCAGTTAAGGGAAGAGAAAGAACCACCATTTTTCTTGGGTTTCCAGTAAAATTTTGTTCCGTTATTCTTCCAAGAACAACTTGCTGAAGTTTTGACAGATTTGACAGTAGTGCCCCAACATTGTTTCCTTTTATTCATAGAGTCAACATATGCAGGCCAATAACCATGTTTAAAGTATGGGCTAGTGGGTCGCACATAAGGTCTATTAGGAGATTTCCTCCAAGAAGGGTCAGTTCTAGCTTGTGGGACATATGGTGGAATAATTTTAACATTGGTCCACACTGGTCTTGGTCTCTGCTGAAGAGCACATGCACCTGATTTTTGCTCATGAAAATCACAATCCTTAATTAAATGAAATGTACTTCCGCAAACAAAACAAGTCTTCTTTTTGGAAGATGGATTCAACAAAGAAGATGTTCGATTACATGTAGAAGTATTTAAACCAGAAACATTAAAGGAATTGTTTTTAACAGACAAATTATGCAAAGATGTAAAAGACAAGTCTTCAGTGGAAACAGGCTTGGAAGTTGATTCCTCAGCAGCTATCCTAGAGGGCTTGTAGATAGTCTTGGGTGCAGGCTTGGGTGTAGGCTCAGGTGAGGGCTTGGGAAGGTCTGACTTATCACTTGGATCACAGCTGTAAGTAGATCCTTGATCCGATGAATTGTCACTGTCAGAGAAAGAGACAAAATCATAAGATGAAGCATCGTTGTCTGGCAAGTCTTTTGACTTTTTGCCATACAGATGGTGTGATTCATCAAAGTCAACAGTAATAGACAGGTCAGTGGGCATGAATTCACCTCTAATAGGTCCAGGGACAGTATGCAAATCACCTTCCTTTCTAAAATGTTCTAAGCCTGCAGGTGTAGATTTACGCCCATCATTCCTAGCTTCCAAACCTACATACTTTTGAAAACCTAAACCTATTCCAGAGTTCACTGACTGACTACTATAGAGTTCTTTAGCTAGATTGTCACCTGATATCAACCATTGTTTATGTCTTGCTATTTCCTCAGCAAGTTTCTCTTTAAGCTCTAGATTCTCAGTAATAGTATCAGCTTTTTCCTTTTCAGTGCGTTTCAAGTTAATGTTTGCAATATCTAGATCAAATTGAAGCACCTTAATCTTTTCTTCATAAGCAATCTGATTCTTTTGAAACCAAACCTTTTGTCTTTCTAATGTTTTTAACGAAAGTTTATAAGCTTCATTATCAACATAGCATGCATTGTATCTAGGTTTCATAGTATCATAAGCTTCTTTTAGTTCATTGTATCTCTCACTACAACCAAATATACAGTTGTGTACCTAAGAAAGACCCATGAAAGCAAACTGATCATGCCAAGCTTCTCTGTATCAGCAGCTTCCTCATTCACAGGTTCATGAGCAACCCAGTTGACCTGTTCATCCAAGGTGACTAGAGCTGCTGAAGTGCTAGCTCCTTTCTGATTCTGCTGATAGGTATTGTAGCTGGTACTCTCTCCACTCTTCCTGTCTTTGCATTCCCTTGAGAAATGACCCATCTGGTGGCAAGAGAAACACTTGACCTTTCTCCTGTCAAATCGAGCTGGATCCTTTCCCTTGAATCCAAACTTCCTTCCTGCCTTCTCTTCAAACCTCTTGATATCCACTGAAAGTCAGCTTCATCTCCTCCATCTCAAGTGGGTCCACTTGGTCAAAGTCTTCATATACCAGATGCTGCTGAGTGTCATAATCAGCAACAAAGGAGTGAAGGACATCCTACAATATACTTCCAGTCTTAGTTTGAGGATGTGAAGGAGTGGGACGATAGGATGATGATGGTAAATAAGATGGACTTGAAGCATGCATCATCATATTCGAGTGGGATGTCCCAACAAAGGCTGAATGACCAGAGGAGGTTGCACGGTAGGGAGATCTGACATCAGGTTCAAGAGATCTGAGTTTGTTGTATAGCTCGTCAAAAGTGAGCATGTCCAGCCCACCTTTAGCTTTCAGGGCTATACTCACATGCAACCAAGATGGAGGCAAAGATCGAAGGAACTTAGAGTTTCTATCATCATTGTCAGGCTTTGCATTCAGCTGGTTTAGCTGACTCAGAATCTTGTGAAACCTGTCGTATCCCTTGTGGATACCCTCTTCTTCAGAAATATTGAACTCTTGGAAGTGTTGTCTAAGCATGGACTTCCTCATTCTTCTGGACTCTTCATTACCACCAAACCTAGCTTTAAGAGCCATCCAGATGTCCTTTGCATCAACCATGTGGTGAAAATCAACTAAGTGATCTTCAGGAATTGATTGAAGGAGGATGGTTCTTACCTTGTGCTCTCTTTGCACAGCCAAAACCTCTTCAGCAGTTTTGGGAGGAGCAATGGTGAACTTACCATCAAGATTTGGGATGGTCTTCTTTAGGCTGTTGCCATTTTTTACTATCTCCCATATATTCCAATCAATATTGGAGATCCAGTTCTGCATCTTCATTGTCCACAGATAATATTCTTCCTTCTTCAGATAAGGAAACTTGCCATTACTGTTGGAGAGACTAAGTTGCTGCATAGAGGTGGTGTTTTTGATGATGTTGTTGTTGTTGGTGTTTGTGACATCTGATTCATCATCAGTTCCAGGCATTGTGAATAAGTTTTTGGTTGTATGTGGGTGAGGAAAATAAGGTTCTCAGTATCGTAGAGATTCTCCCGAGGCTCTGATACCACTTGTTGAACGCTTTATGCACGTTGTACACACTCAGACCTTGAAAGATCTAGCACTCGTGGATCGTTAGTGTTGCCTATGTAATCATAAGCAAACTAATAGAAAATCTCTACAACTCGTGTTCTAAAGCGGAATATAAACACAAGCTGTTATCACTAAGAACACTTAGATCCTCTATGGATCCTTTTATTCACTGAAACTCTATGTTTCGGATATCTATTACAAACTATATGGTTCCTTTTATATACAAGGAACCCTAATCTCTTACTACCCAAACGACTAAACATCTTTGCATGCATTTAATGTCTAATACATTAAAACAACTATAGAGTAGTACAATAATACCCATGCTGACCTTGGGCAGTTAAAAGATAATAATGAGTTTAGCATTTAATTCATAAGGCGCATGCTGATCCTAGTCAGCTTTCACTCTTCAGCAGTAACATGGCAACGCTTGTACTCTTCAGTAGAATCACTTCTTCAGCAGAGTCTGCTTATACTTCAGCAGAAACCTTCGGCAGTAATGACAGCAGAATCCTACTTCACATAATTCCCAACACTCATGTTTATGCTTAAGTAAATAAACATAACCATAACGGCTGAAATCTTCAGTAAAGGTTAAGAAGTAGCTAGCACCTCTCTTTGACACATGTCTAAGTGGTCCACACACATCATTATAAATAAGACCAAGTAGATCAGACGCCCTTTCCATATTGCTATGAAAAGGTTTCTTCGTCATCTTCCCAGATATGCATGACTCGCATTTATCAAATAATTCATCATTGATATTTTGTAATAACCCTTCACGTTGTAGCTTTTGCATGCGAGTCTTGCCTATATGAGCAAGTATATAATGCCAAACATAAGAAGAATTCAAGTCTACTTGATTTTCTTATTGATGCTAAACATCGAATTATTATTGTTGTTAGATACATTTCCAATCATATCAATTTCAAACACACCATTCACAGTAATAGCATTAAAATAAAATACACCATTTAAAGAAACTGAAATTCCATTACTTGTGATAGTATGAGTAAAATCAAGATCCAACAAAACAAAAAAGGAAACAACACCTCTGTTAGATCGATGTACTCTAACCAAACTAACTTATATAGCTTGTTAAGGGTTTAATAACCTCGGATAAATCCTAAGTTATTAACAATGAAACACTGAGCAAACTCTATTAAGTATGCGGAATTTACTTAACAAAGCTAAGAAGAATTTAACTTTAACTTTCAACGATTTTATTAAACTTTAGAATCTGCTAGTTATACAGATTCTCTAATAACTCTAAAACTCTAATATCGTACTTTAGGATTCTAAAAACATATATAAAAAACACGTACGTTCTAATGCCAATCAAGGGGTTCTTTTATAGGCTTAAGGATAACCCTAATCGGTTTACAATTCTAATCCTTGTACGACAAGTAATACTAAACTATTCTTAGAACATTCTAGATAAACATTACTTTCTATAAAACAGTCTATTACAACCGACTTGCTTTACAGTACTTTGATAAACAAGCAGTACTTTGACTTTTTCCTTAGCAGTACTTTGACTTTTTCCAGTACTTTGACTTTATCCAGTACTTTGTCATTCTTCAGCACTTTCATATCCCAACAATCCTCCCCTAACTTGAATTCTACTTGCTTGACTTCAAGTTCCTTTGTAAATTTATCTTTAACATCTCCATCTTCAAGGAAAGATTGTGTCTTTATCTTTAGATTGAAGCTTTGTAGTCTATGTGCTTATATCAAAGTATTCTTTAGAAATTATTCTTTACAGCATCATTCAGCAATCTCCATCTTTTCAGCAACTCAGCAACATATGACAATTTTGTACATTAATTCTTTTAAGTTTCAGTCTATTTTCATCACTTCTAGGTGTGTAAACTCCTGTGAGAGGTGAATTATTGAAAATTTAATGGATTTTGATGTCTCTTTACCAAATCCATTAACTCTGGAGTAGCCAAATGTTTTGGTGTGTAAGACCATGGTACATTGATAACCATATGATTTTTAGCAAATCATCAGCTATCAACAGATTTGATTTGTCTTTACCAAAAGCTGTACCCTTTTGGACTAGTTAGTTCTTTCAATCATGGTGAACTAATTACCATATAATGGTTTTTCCACAGCCTTTACCATAAGCCATTTTCTTGTGGGCTAGCCAACTCTTCACATTTGCTGATATGGTGAGTTGATTACCATACAACTTATTAGCAAGTTGTCAACTATAAAACGGATTTGAGATATCTTTACCAGAGCCGTTTGCTCATGGATTAGCCAATCCTTTTGTAACCATGGTGGATTGATAACCTATTGTTGTAACCATCTCAAAAACCATTTATTTCTTTTAACCTTTGTTTCAAAATATTTATCACTTAACAAAAGTTTTCTTTTCAAAATCATTAACTGGTTTAATGCTGCAAGCAGTACTTTGATGAAAGTACTGTTTGATTAGCAGTACTGTTTGATTAGTAGTACTTTGAATAAAGTACTGATATTTCAAAAATAATTTATTCAATAAAGATTCATACCAGTTATTCATCATCATCAGCCATAGTTGTCCATCTGATAAACAATTTGATGACCATAAGAGCAGTTTCATTATCTTCTTCAACTTCCATACCATGCTCTAGCATTCTCCTCATAAGATCTGATGTAAGCGGATATCTTCTATCTGCTAACATATAAATCATAGTTCCATCTTCTAACTCTAAAACATGTACTCCAGATTCTTCAAAAAATCTCCAGCTGATAATCTCCCAATCTTCTTGATTTTTCCAAATCTCATCAGTGCTTGATTCTTCAGTTTCCCAAACAGTTGTGAGATCTCCAAGCAAGATTAAACCAACACCTTCTGATGGAATGTGTTCAAAATATTCTTGCACCAAATGATATAAATGAAATAAATCCTCTCTATCTATTATGTGCAATAGATCCCATAGCATATTAAACACTCTGAAGCTTTCATCTTCTCTATGAAACATCAGATAATTTCCATCCTTTGATTCTACAACTTCAAAAGTAGATATTGTTGACTTTTTCTTCTTCTTTTCTGCATCATCTTTAGAATACTCAAATTCTACAACTCTTAAGTAATTCCTTAGTTCATCATCTGTATCAGATCTTAACTCAATCTTCTTTGATGGCTGTTCTATTTCAGTTGTTCTTTTTCTTTTTAAACTTCCTTTTCTATCATCTTCTTTCTGAGCATCATCATCTTTAAAGTCTTTGATACTATCAACATGCTTCTGATAAGCTTCTCTAACAGCTTCATACATCTGTTTCATCTCAACATAATTCAACTTCTGCAATCCAATATATCCTTGACCTTTTAAATAAGCCATCATTGCATTTCTTTCCTTAGCACGATTTGGTCTTCTTGGTAGAGCAGAAACAGGAATAGGTTTCTTTATTGGTAACTCAATCTCAGCATTTAATTCAGCTTGTAACTTTCTAGCTGCTTCTTCATTCTTGGCTTCCTGAATTGCTCTTATTTCTGCTAAAGTAAGCTTCTTCTTCTTCTTTGTTTCTACCAACTTACCTTTTCCTTTATCTTTTGGATCTATAGTAGGTTGAGAAACTTGTGGTTGTTCTTCAGCAACTCCTGGAATGCTAACACCCCTTGGTTTTGATAAATCATGCAATATCTCAGCTATAGTTTCATCATCACTTGCAGTGTGTATTGGTTTGGGTGTATCAGCTTCCTTTTCTGGTATGACTGTTGAAGGACCAGCTTCTTCTTCAAAATTTAACACCCTTGGTGTAATTAAATCTTGCCTATAAGTTCCTTGAAGAGCAGTACTTTGATCAGCAGCACCTTGATCATCAGTACTTTGAACACCAGTTCCTTCAGGTTCAGTACTTTCAAGATTTACTTGTGCTTCAGTAGTTTGAGGTTCATCTTCTTTTTCTTTATGAAATTTAGCATCTTCTTTCAAATTCTCTTGCTCTAAATTCCTCCCCAATTGGACAGAAGATGACTGTTTAACCTTTTTACTCTTTGAAGACTTCTTAAATTCCCTAACTGGCCTTCCTTGCTTCCGTTGAGACTTGACCCATAATCTATGATGTTGAACCAATGGCCAGACAAACTTCTTTAATCTTCGAAATTTGAGCTTCAACTTTTTAATCTGTGCAGTCTGAGCTTCAAAGTCCTTTATTCTCATGAGCTCCCTTGTTAAAGCATAAGTATCCAGAACCTGCCTTTCAGGAGGTATATCATCATCTCCTTTAGAGGAGGATGAGGACATAGGAATATCTGGTTCTGATTCAATAGGTGGAGTATCATGAGGAGATGAGGTAGGTGAAACTGCAGTACCTTTATTGACATCAGTACCTTGAGAAGCAGTTCCTTGAGATGCAGTATGTTGAGAAGCAATACCTTGAGTTGAAGCAGTACCTTCTCTTTCATCACTAGTTGCAGCCTCATCTCTAATAGCTTGAACAATCTCCATCATTGAAGTAGTCAATGGAGTGTTCCTTCCAGTGAACAAATCACTCTTCCTAGCCATGAAGGTGAAGATCTTGGCTGGTTGTACCACAACAGGTAGTAGACTTGTAGGCTTTGGTACATCTTGAAGTTGTTTATTCAAGAACACTTGAATAAATCTTGGATACATCAACCAGCGTGATCCATGAGAAATATGAGATAACATTCCATCTAGAATTAGCCTTGAAAAATTGAAAATTCGATTTGTAGCCAATCCCACTATAGCAGATGCTATGTTAGAACCAAATTGCTCCCATGATGTACTTTTAGCACTAATACAATGAAGCAATACATGAATCAAATACTTCCAGTGTGGACTAAATAAGGGTTTCTTGAAAGTTTGTTCAGTTAAGGACCCTTCATACCCAATGTCTCTGAATGTATCCCAAATCAATTGCTTATCAAAACGAACAACCCCTTCTTCATCATCAAACAATAAATCTTCACGAATTGAAGCTTCAGAAACCTTCACTATCCTTCCAGCAACTTTAGCTTGAATATACGAATCATCATTCTCCATATGAGCCCTAGCAGTTGCCCAAAACTGTTGAATCCATGGCTCAATTATATCTGGTTCCACTAAAAGTGCATAACTAATCGGAGATCCAGTGAGAAAATCAATGATGTCATGGAAGATGACATTAGCTTCAGTTTTATCCAAATTCGCCACCATGTTGTGTTTCGAAACAGTATTACGATTTGCCATTGATGATTTGTTTACAAAGAAAGTGGTTGAGTGAATAATATAAGTGAAAGAGAGAGAAATATGGAAAATATTATAAGGTATAAAGATGAGAGGGAAATTCGGAGAGTAGTTATTTATAGGTGAGATTCAAAAAATCACAGCCCATAATAACAAAGTTACCGTTATTTGAATTTACCCTTCTTTTTGACCGTTGGAACAGTACGTTGATAAGACAAGCAGTTCTTTCCACATGCGCAGTACTTTCCAAAGCAGTGCTTTTCCATTTTCCTCTTTACAATGACAAATAACTTCAAATAGGCATTGGAATGCCTCCCCTCAAGCAATGCATAGGACTGTCTAACTAACCAATCAGTCCTCCCCTTAAATGTAGCTTAATAATTTATCATACCAATGCTCACCACCAAGTAATTGAATCTTGAAACATCAAATCCTTTGGTGAGTAGATCAGCTACATTAGCATCTGTGTGAACCTTAACAACGTTAATGAGCCTATGCTCATAACAATCTCTGATAAAGTGATGCCTAATCTGAATGTACTTTGTCTTGGAGTGATAAACTGGATTCTTCACAATGCAAATTGTACTCTCATTATCAATGTTGATAGGAGTATTCTTGAAGTTGAACCCATAATCCAAGAGTTAATTCTGCATCCACAAAATTTGTCTACAACAGCTTGCAGCAGCCACATATTCTGCTTCAGTGGATGATGTTGCTGCAATTGTCTGTTTCTTACATTGCCATGAGACTAATCTTCATCCAAGATATTGGCATCCTCCAGTGGTTGATCTTCTATCATAGTTATCGCTTGCATAATCACTATCTGAAAAGGCTTCTAAGTGAAAAGGTGAATCCTTTGGATACCACAACCCTAACTTAGGTTGTTGTTTCAAATAACTAAAAATCCGTTTCACTGCATTCATATGGGAGATCTTAGGTGAGACTTGATATCTTGCACATAAACAAACAGCAAACATGATATCATGCCTAGATGCAGTAAGGTACATAAGATAACCAATCATTGATCTGTATAACTTGACTTCAACAGGTTGTCCATCTTCATCCTTTCCCAGTGAGTTGATAGATTTAATAGGTGTAGTAACTGGCTTCATAGCATCAAAATTGAACTTCTTAAGTATGTCAGATACATACTTGTCTTGACTTATGAAAATTCCCTCCTTTGACTGCTTAACTTGAAGTCCCAAAAAGAAAGTTAACTCACCCATTGAACTCATTTGAAATTCATTCTGCATCAGCTTCTCAAACTCCTTGACCATAGATTGTTTTTTAGCTCCAAATATGATATCATCTACATACACTTGAACCAGCATGATATCATTCTTATCCCTTTTAATAAACAAAGTCTTTTCAATTGCTCCCCTCCTATAACCATGTTGTAATAAGAAAGTAGAGAGCCTTTCATACCAAGCTCTAGGAGCCTGATGAAGACCATAAAGAGCCTTAACAACTTTGTAGACTTTGTTTGGATGTACAGGATCTTCAAAACCAGGAGGTTGTTTGACATAGACCTCCTCTGTAATCTTGCCATAGAGAAAGGCACTCTTGACATCCATTTGATAAACCTGAAATCCCATATATGATGCAAAAGCAAGGAATATTCGAATGGCTTCAATCCTTGCTACAGGAGCAAATACTTCATCATAATCTACTCCTTCTTCTTGTCTATATCCTTAAGCAACTAACCTTGCCTTGTTCTTGATAGCATTCCTTCTTTCATCTCTCTTAACTCTGAAAACCCATCTTGTACCAAATACTTTCTTGCCATCTGGTAGATCACATAGTACCCAACTTCTTGAAGCTTTAATTGAAGAAGTTCTTCTTGCATAGCTTCAACCCAACTTTCTTTAGTTAATGCTTGAGCTACATTCTTGGGTTCCTCTTGAGAGATAAAACAAGTAAACAGACATGTTTGGTGGTCCTTATGATTTAACCTGTTTTGTGTATAAACAAAGCTAAGCAAAGCATTATGTGGTATAGAGAATCCTTTAGCTTTTGTTCTTGTCATCACTCCAGAAGTAGAAGGACCAATGATTTGACTAGGAGGATGATTCTTATGAATTCTTAAAATTGGAGTCTGTGGAACTTCAAGATTATCACTTAGGTTTGTGAAATCAGCATCTTCATAAGAATCTGAGAAAATACCTTCATCTTCAAACTCATCATCAGTATCTTCCAATCCAGGCATAGTAGGATCATCCAAAGTGCTGTTAACAGGTGCAGCAGTACTTTGATCTAAAGTACTGTCATCCAAAATACTGTGATCTAAAGTACTGTGAGAGGATTCAGCAGTCTTGTTCTTTTTCTTTGCTTCCTCATAAGCTCTTCTTTGATCATCATTATAAGAATGTGCTACTACATCTTGTAAAAGCATCCTATTAAGTTCATCTTGAATAGCTTGTTCTTCAACAGTTAATGAGGATTTTGGTTCATCAGTACTTTTCTCACTTTCAACAGTTATAGGTTCTTTAGGAACAACATCTGGTCTAATGTTGACTCCATGAACAATGTACTGCAAATCTTCTTCTTTATGATCAACCTGATTTTCATATCTAACAGGTACATAGTTCATTAAAGGAGTCAAAACCTTAAGATCAAACATCCAATCAGGACCTTTACCCTTCTGATTTTCTTGATCTTCTAAAAATTCAACATGAATACAATCTTGAACTTTCTTGGTGACTCTGTTGTACACTCTAAATCCTTTGCTGTTGGTGCAATACCCCAATAAATATCCTTCTTCTGACTTGCCATCAAATTTTCCCAGATTATCAATTGTATTAAGAATTGTGAGAGGGCATCCAAAAGGTTTCATAAAGCGAATGTTGGGTTTGATTCCCATCAGCAACTCATAAGGTGTCTTCATTTGAGGTTTGGTGACTGATACTCTGTTAAGCACATAGCAAGCAGTACTTATAGCTTCAGCCCAGAATTGAATAGGTAATTGTGAATCTGCAAGCATTGTTCTGGCTGCTTCAATCAAAGTTCTATTCTTTCTCTCTACAACACCATTCTGTTGTGGTGTTCTTGCAATGCTGAACTCCCTCTTAATCCCTTTGTTGGCACAAAATTCATCCATAAGCTTGCTCTTGAATTCAGTCCCATTGTCACATCTAATACCACTAACCTTGAGTCTCAATTGGTTTTCAAGTGCTATTATAAGATCATGAATATCATCAAAAGTATCATCTTTAAATCCCAAGAAAAATACCCAACTGAATCTACTGCAATCATCAGTCACAACCAAGCAGTACTTTTTCTTGTTTAGACTTGCAATAGAGAAAGGTCCAAACAAATCCATGTGTAATAGCTCCAAAGGTTCTCTAATAGTCCTATTTTCAATCTTCTTGCATGAAGCTTTGTGTTGTTTACCCTTCTTGCACGCCAAACATGAGTGATCATTCTTTTATGTTTTGGAAGGTAAACCTCTTACTAAATTTCCTTTAACCAGCTTGTTGATGTTTTTGAAATTTACATGGCCTAATCTTCTATGCCATAGATGTGCTTCTTCAAGTGATGCCTTTGCTACTAAACATGTAGCTCTTTCAGAAGAGTGAAGACTCTTCATATCCAAACTATACACATCATTGGTTCTTGGTACTTTCAGTATCACCAAGTTATCATCAGCAAGCTTGAATTCAGGGGAAAGAATGAGATATTCTGTGTCAGTGAAATACACAGGGTGCTTTTTGTCACAGATTTGAGAGACTGACAAAAGGTTGAATTTGAGCTCCTTCACATATCTAACATTCTCAAAATCTATACGCCCTGCTTTGATGGTTCCTTTTCCAGTGATTCTTCCTCCATTAGGATCATTCCCAAATGCAACTCTTCCTCCACAATAAGATCTAAAATCTGACAGCATCTCCTTGTCTCCTGCCATGCTTCCAGAGCAACCACTATCCACAATTAGATGATCTTTACGCTCCTCTTCGGGGTTGCCCTGCAAAAAGATAAAAGAGTTAGTGTCTTTTAGGAACCCAAGCCATTACTGACTTGTGTTCCCCTTGTGGAGTAACATACTCAAATTCCTTGAGTATGTAATCTTCACAGTTTTTGTAGACAGAATCAAGCATTATCTTTTGTTTTAAAACTTGTGGTGGATTTTCAGCAAAACTTTCTTTTTCAACAAAAATCTCCTTTTCTTTTTCCACAAAATCATCTTTATCAAAAATCTCTGTTTCACCAGTACTTGTTGAAAGTACTGTTTGTTCCTCATCAGTACTTTCTTTCTTAACCCATTTAGTTTTAACTGCTGGTGTAGAGTCCTTTGACTTAGCTACTCTTTTGGAGTTGTAACGCCTTCTAGATTGATAGTAATTTGATCTCCTAGGCTTTCCATTCCAAAAAGTGTTTACAGTACCTTGATTGTTTGAAAATCTAGCAGTACTTTGAGAAGGTACTGCTTGAGTTCTTGGAAAAGTGTTTGAAGGTACTGGAGATTTTGAAAAAGGTCTTCTCTGGTGAGGGTACCTATAGTCTTTTGAGAAATTTCTATGGTTAACCCTATGTGAATGGTTCCAAACTGGTCTATTTTCCCTTGGTTTTTGGTTGGCAGTTCTATTCTTTGGGAATTTGCTTAGGTACTCTGAGTGAAAGTCACAGTGCTTAATCAGATGATCAGGACTATAACAAACAAAACACAATTTTTGACCCATACTCCCAAAATTTCTTCCTTGAGTTCTATGACCAAATCTAACCTGACTTTTTGGTGAGTTATGAAACTTATTTTGACCAAAATTATCCCAAAAAGGTTTAGCAGTATTTTGAAAAGGTTTTCTTGAAGGTACTGCTGAAGATGTAGCAGTACTTTGAGTTGAAGGTACTGCTTGACTTATGACATGATCATCTTTAGGTTTCTCAACTGTATCCTTTGGTGTTTCAGAACTAGATTGACCAATAAGCTTTTTCCTAAACTCTAAGTTGTCTACTCCAAAACGAGAAACATCTGGCCTAAGGGGTTGAAAACTTCCAGTGGGATGAGGGACTGCATGATAACCATTGTCTTTCTTAAACTCAGGAGGTGTTTCACTGACTGATTCCTCATTACTAGATGTGTCTACATAATTAATGAGTTCATCATCACTAGTGGTTATATCCTCAAAATCAAGGTCATCCTTATCACTAGGTGGGTTTTCTTCTGTGTTATTAAAGTCCATACCGAAACCTAGGCCAGTTCTAATGTAAGCTCTTCTCTGTTTGTCAACATAAGTGACATGAGAAAGACCAGATTCTTTCCAAGTATCAAACTTTGTTAACAGATCATCTCTTTCCTTAGTAAGCTTCTCAATTTCAGAGATTATACAATTTAACTTCCATTCACTTAATTTTAACTGATAATCCTGTTGTTCATACTTTTCTGCCCAAGCCATTTCATTATTTTCATGTGTTATTATTTTGGCTTCCATAGACTCTAAAGTAATTTGATAACCTGCTACCTCAGACCTAGCCCTTTGATAATTATCTCTTTCAGTTACACAATTATTAAGAACTTTTTGATAAAAATCATGACACTTGGAACATACCTCAGAGATAGGTGGTGAACTTGGTGAAGTAGCTACCATAGCAAGCAGAACAGGTTCATCTTCACTCTCCATGCTCCAATCAAAGCTTCCTAGACCATCTTTGGATTCCAAAGCAGCATATCCAGATTCTTCATCAAAGGCTGTGCTCCAATCAAATTCTTCCACTGATTCCTCCACAGCTACCATACAATAGGTTACTGGTTCATCATCAAACTCAGCACTCCAGTCAACCTCTGATAGATTCTCTTGAGCAACCAAAGCTTTTGTTTCTGTAATAGGAATTTCTTTTAGCTCAAGCTTTGGTTTCTCAGTCATCCTGTTTGCTTGATATTTAGCAAACCTGCATTCCCTTGCAAAGTGTCCAGTCTTTTGACAATTGAAGCATTCAATTTTGGACTTGTCAAAGGTGATTCCCTGTTTTGGTTTGAAGTCAATGCCTCTTCCTGTCTTCTTCATGAACTTCTTGATCCTAGCAGTGATCATAGCAACTTGCCACCTGATATCAATTTCTTCAAGAGCATCTTCTTTAATTTGTGACAAATCTTCTTCATAAGTAACAGGTAGAGTAGCTTGCTGTGCAAAGAATGAGCATACGACTTCATCTGAGTGGATGGTATTTGTTGGTGTGGCTTGCTGAGCAAAGGTGGGGGTAGAGTAGGCAACAGTACTTTGAGCAACAGTACTTTGAGTAGGAGAAGCAGTACTTTTAGTGGAAGTACTGCCTCTCTTTTCAGATGACAAAAAGGCAATACTGTGAGATTTTGAACTAGTTTGGCCATTCATCTCATGCTCATACACCTTCAGATGATTGTAAAGATCATCAAAGTCCATAACATCCAAACCAGGTTGTCCTCTGATCATAGTAGCAATCACATGCCATGAAGATGGCAAACTCCTTAAGAACTTCAGATTTGCATCTTCAACTGAAACCTCTGCTTTGTATAACTCCAGCATACTTAGAAGATTTTGGAATCTGTCATAGGCAGCATCAAGGCCTTCTCTTT
The DNA here is from genome assembly GCA_910596185.1 of Chrysanthemum makinoi. Taxonomy (NCBI): domain Eukaryota; kingdom Viridiplantae; phylum Streptophyta; class Magnoliopsida; order Asterales; family Asteraceae; genus Chrysanthemum; species Chrysanthemum makinoi. The sequence continues at coordinate 14,907,897 of OU343221.1, read as the reverse complement.
CTCCAACAGTGAAAGTTTCAAACTGCTGCTTCAACAGATTTCTATGCATCTTCTTGGAAGCATCATTACCTCCAAACCTTGTCTTGAGAGCAGCCCAGAGTTGCTTTGCATCTTTAGCATCATGGAACTTGAGTAGATGACCATCTGGAATAGCAGAAAACAGTATATTGAGAGCCTTTTCTTGATTCCTTATTGTTGCTGCTGGGAAGACTGCTTTAGGTGGTTTAGGTTGTCCAGGAATCTCTACAGGTTCTGGAACTACTTCATTACCATTGACAATTACATTCCATAGTGCATGGTCTGTAATAGCAATGTACTGCCTCATCTTCATGCTCCATAGGTCGTATTCTCCCTTCTTAATGATTGGTATTCTTAGTGAGGTGATGGATGGGGGTGGAACAGCTTCAGTCGACATCTTTAGGTTTTGTTGTTAACTAGGTTTTAAGGTTTCTTCTTAGTCAAAGTTTCCACACAAGCTCTGATACCACTTGTTGGATCGATGTACTCTAACCAAACTAACTTATATAGCTTGTTAAGGGTTTTATAACCTCGGATAAATCCTAAGTTATTAACAATGAAACACTGAGCAAACTCTATTAAGTATGCGGAATTTACTTAACAAAGGTAAGAAGAATTTAACTTTAACTTTCAACGATTTTATTAAACTTTAGAATCTGCTAGTTATACAGATTCTCTAATAACTCTAAAACTCTAATATCGTACTTTAGGATTCTAAAAACATATATAAAAAACACGTACGTTCTAATGCCAATCTAGGGGTCCTTTTATAGGCTTAAGGATAACCCTAATCGGTTTACAATTCTAATCCTTGTACGACAAGTAATACTAAACTATTCTTAGAACATTCTAGATAAACATTACTTTCTATAAAACAGTCTATTACAACCGACTTGCTTTACAGTACTTTGATAAACAAGCAGTACTTTGACTTTTTCCTTAGCAGTACTTTGACTTTTTCCAGTACTTTGACTTTATCCAGTACTTTGTCATTCTTTAGCACTTTCACATCCCAACAACCTCTAATAATAGAAGGTGCATAATAGCAATTGTTTAATGACTATACTAAGCCCCGAAGGCAATACCAAACTAAACACTCCTATGCCTTCAACAATTGCAGGTGCTCCATTGCCCATATGCAGATATTGCTCCCCATAAGACTGCTTCCTTTCCACTCTAAACCCCTGCAGTGTATTACAAATGTGAATACCACATCCAGTATCATATACCCATGAATTAATTTTATGATTTAGAGTAAATAATTCAATCATAAATAAGTTACCTGAAGAACTGGCGCCCAAGGACCCAAAATTCTTCATCTTATTTTTCCGCAAATCATCGAGATAAAGAGCACAATTTCTCTTCCAGTGACCCTCTACTTTACAGTAGTGGCAAGCCTGATCCTTCTTGGGATTCTCTTTCTTCTGAGGAGGGTATTTCTTTGGTTCAGGTTGATAGGCCATAACGTGTTTACCCTTATCAGCCTTTCCCTTTCCTTTACTCTTCTTGTTCGTACGCGGTTTTCTCTGAATAGCAAGTACCTGGGGAGTCGGGGCCTTTTGAGGTAACCATTTCTCGTAATCAATAAGCAATGCGTGTAACTCAGTTACTGTCTTCCCCACGCATTCGCATATTGAATTACTAACAAAACCATTAAAGTCCTTATTAAGGGACCTGTTGATTAAGTTCACATCAATATCTTGTTCATAGATCTTGCCAAGTGCTTGCAGTTGGTCCATGTAACCCTTCATTTCCAACACATGTACACCTACGGGTTTACCTTCTCCCTGCTTACAGCTGTGAAGTGCGTCAATCAAATCATAGATTTCAACAGCTTGTGGTTTCTCAAACATTTGTCTAAGTTCGTTGAGCATGTCAAACGGGAAGTAATTTTCAAACTCCTTTTGGAGAGCAGGTGTCATCATTTCCAACATCAAACAAGCCACTTCATTATGACGTTTGTATTCAACTTTCCATGCCGCTTTTTCCTCATCAGAGGCGTTAGCAGGTGGTTCAGTAGGGCAAGCCTTATACAAATAATCCAGTTTATCAGCCACTCTACAGACAATTCTTAAAGAGCAATACCAGTCATTGAAATTTTGTGAGCCAGTCAATTTTTCTCGCTCAAAAAATGTTTTGAACGCAGAACCTAGCGTAGTGTTATCGTTCTGAGCCATTTCTACAGAAAAAAAAAGGTTCAAATATTAGTATTTTCGATAATACAACTTTTTAAGAAAATAGAATACCCAAGGTAATATTCATATAACCATAGAATTTTCTCGAAAACTATGATCCAAATTATCATAGTTCCATTACATCAGTTGATCTGCTAGTAACGAAAGCACATAATAAGGTAATCTGTCGAACAATAATTGGAAAACCTTTTCCAATTTCTAGATCATTATGGGATTTACATTACCAACAACATTGCAAATGTAAACATGTTTTATCTCCATCTTATGCCTTGAGTCCAGGTCTCACTTACTACTCAATTTAAGTCGTCTAATTTAAAGAACTGCAAATGTGTCCAGTTGAGGTCTGACTCAACATGAAGATTTACCTTTCCATCATAATCTCGCCAAGTTCTCAGATGACGTAAATTGCAACTTCAAGTATTTCTTTAACTAGATAGCACTAACTTAATTTAAAGGTCACTAGTTTTAATTATGGTGTCAAATTAAATATGCACAAAGATGTCATGCATTCATCTTGTAGCATAGTTTTAGTAAAAACTTTTACCAATTTTTACCAAGCTAAATCAACAAAGTTTTAACCGATGCATTGAAAAACTTACAACTTTGCATTAAGATGCTTCGTACATAGAATAGTTATACTTGGTAGCTCCAAATATGACGCACAAAGTGACGGAGAAGTGTGTCAGCGCAAAGCATATTAAAAACCTTCTTTTTTTTAGTCGTAATTTAATGTCAGACCCTCCTTAAACCCCTCACACAGTTTGTCATAATGGGTGAACCGTTCTAACCATTTAGTACAGTCGCATCAATCAACTAAAATTTGAGATTTTATGCTTAAAACAAATCATATTTCACCACTGTTTAGTCCAATTTATTTTTCTATTCAAAAAATTACTCTTTCTTTAAAACTTGTCAAACAAAATAAAGAAACAAGTAAATAAAAAATAAACAACTAAAATAATGTGCACATAACTAACAATTAATATATGTAAACAAGTAGCTACATGCAACTCATTCGATAAAACCTATTAATAATCAATTCTAGGTTAAATTATGTATATATTAACTAGGGCTTTCACTTACTAAGGCAAGTGAGCCACATACATCGATAAATCGATTGCGTAAGCCATAGTCAAACATATACCAAATTGCACATAATTAATTCATTAATATATATTGAGGTCTTCCCCAATTCAAGAATTATCAAAACAATACATGTGATAAATAACTTAAAAATTAATAATTCAAGCAACAATCCATGACAAACATGCATGTCTCATCATGGATACAACATAACACTTATTCAATTAGTCACAAGATCGCATACAATTCCATGACACATAACAATTATTCACGAATTAATTCACGTAACATATATACAATTATAGGTTTAATTATCAATTAACAAAACAATTTTATAAACCCTAAAAAATTTATGGATCGACTTAAAAAAGTTAGGTTCGAACTAAAGAAGTTTTATAGAAAAATTAGGGCAAAATCCCTAACCCTAGAATTAGGGTTTTCAAACAATAACCAAACCCTAGAATTAATCATATCAAACACAATACAATATCCGTCTTTTACGTATTTAGTAATTAATTAGTCATTAAACAAAGCTCGTGATGCCACTGTGGAATTTAATAACATGACTATCATATATAAAACACAATAAACATCAAAGACACATGCAGAAGCGTATAGAAACATGTAATGAATAATTATTAACATAAACATAAAAGTACGCGTACCTTTGATTCTAGCTAAACAATAATCAATTCTCAAACTAGCAATTGAGATGAACCCTAATAAGGGTTTATAGGATTATAAGAATTGCACCTTACCATTTTTGCAATTCAATCCAAGATACTTACAATTGTGTGTAAGTACCGCGTTCTTTTACACATGTACTATAACGAATTAAAGTAAATGCTAGTTTATGTAACACAAAACGTTTGTTTAAGGAAAAACAAGTGTAATCGACCCCTAAGGGTTTATACACGATCGGTTTGGACTAAAGAAGAGAAACCAAAGCTTAGGTTTTAGGGTTATGTGTACAAGAGTAAAGAACAAAGACCCCAAGCCTTGTATTTATACCCATAGAAACTTAAAGTCCAAGTTAGGGTAGAATTAGGATATGGAAACCCATACAACCACCGATCGGTTCATCCTTATGGGGATTCTAGAACCATCTTGACTCCTAATTTCACTTTTAGTCCTTTCCTTTAACATTTAACGACCGTTAATCTATTACATTAAATTACTTACGTTATACGTTTCGTGTAAATAATAACTAAATATAACATTTTACATTTAATTATTACTCTTTAATTCTCATACGTAAAGTGTGCAATCTCATGGTCTCGAGTTCGATCCTAACTCACGACTGCTAATTTATGTCCATGAAACCAACAGAAGTGCCTCTAGCAGTGGTTCCCATGCTTCGGGTCATTCAGATGCTTAGTTAAACATTCAAGTGCAAATCAACATGTCATTCAGGTGATCAATCAACCGGTTGGCCAGTTGGATGTCCAGGCTAATACTCATACAAGTCGAGTATATATGTGCACAGAAGGATCAAAAAGATAAATAGCATGATATATCTTGTGTTGTTGCTTGAGGATAACTTGGAAGCCAATGTCGATCCTTCCTCAAATTTTAATGGTTCTCAGGCTATTCCCTCAGGGTCGAATGTTGACGACTCCTAAAGCCAATTGGTAAAAGGTAAAAAGCATAATTCAAGCTAAGAATGATGTGAATCATGAAGAGGGAGAGGAGGAAGAGGTCGCAGATTTATCATCTCGCTGGAAGAGGAAGTTATCGGTACTTCTGGTGCTTCTGATACTGGTGACGCTGTGTTAAAGTAGAAGATATATAATTGCTTACGGTTTAGGTGGCTGATTAGGATTTAAAACGTACGTTTTTAGGGGGTCATTTAAGCCCTAAATCGACCACTTTTATATCTGTTACTGCTTAATTTCATTCTTTTTCACTTTTTAGGTCTCTTGAAAGCAAAATGCTAGAAATGAAGCATATTTGGACGAAAAGGAGAAAATACATGAAGAAAATGGAAAAGTCAAGATCGAAGCCACTCAAGCTGCTCAAACAGAACCTGACGGCGTCCCAAACAAAGCGCGACGCCGTCACTCTATCAGGATTTGATCAAAACATGCACGCGACGGCTCAGTGAAAATTCTGGACTTATAACCTGACGGCGTCACATTCTAAAGAAGAAGGGTATCACTCACAGTTTTCTACTCAGACGGCCCAGATTTAGAATCAAGACGACGTCCCAACTGAAGACTGGCGGCGTCACAACTCTAAGGTGATGCCGTCCCATCAATGACTTGGCCAGGACGAAACTCTAATGACAACGAGCTGACGGCGTCCCATGAAAAAGGTGACGTCGTCGCACTTGTAAATCTATATATAGAATTCGATTTTTCTGCATTTAGAGAGGTAGACTTTTGAAGTAAAAACCCTAATTCATTTGTAGTCCGATTTGGACAGTATTTTAGGGTCCCAAACCCTATTTTACACATCGAGATAAGTTTTTTAATCCAAAGTATCATTATGTCTATCTTGTATTCGATTGATTGTATGTATGCTTGCTTGTTTACCATGTCTAGCTAAATTTCTTGTGTGTTTGCTTAGATCTATGAAACCTACTTATTGATTATTGTTAGGTTGTGATATGTGCTTAAACACATATCTTTTGTTTATCAAAACTGACCCAAAATAATCAAGAAAGAGCCGTTTATTGCTAATATTTGCGTGTTTCTTGAGTTTATGCATGTGCAGGTACGGATATGACAAAACAAACAAAAGAAAGCCAAAACCGAAGAAAACCGAGCACGAGAGAAAGAAGAATGCAAAAAAGCCGAGGCTAGGAAAGGAATTTGCAAGTTTGGACAATCACTTCTCAAAATGACAACTTTAGTCCCTGAAGATTCAGATTTGGCAAAAGTGGCCCTTTGATTATTTGAAGATTGACAAGAAAGGCCCTTGGATCACATTTTCATATTTGCACTTATGGTCCCTGTATTTCCAGATTTTGCAGTTTTGGTCCCTATGTTAAAACCTTGGATCCATTTCTAGTCCTAAGCCTAAACTAATAACACTTAAAGCCCAAAATAACCAAGCCCAATCTAATACCCGGTCCACCAACCAAGTTCATACCCGGTTTACCCCATACCCGCTCCATTTATCTATCCTACCCGGTTCCACTTAAAACCGGTCAAAACAAATCAAATAAATATAGAAAAAACCCACGCGCCAAAAGAACCCCCAAACAAACCCAACACTCAAGAACCTTAAAATACCCTTTCACCCAATTGATACAATCCGCCTAAATTAAGGGTACTTTCGTACTTTCGTATGACACCCTCTGACACACGGATGCCAGCTTGGCAATCCGTGTGTCATCTCACCTTTTCCTGGCCTCTGATTGGTGCAAGAGACGTGGATTATATGATTCAAGGGCTGAGATGATGACATGAATGATGGGATTGAATCCAAGGGCCACAAACGTACCAGAGAAAGCACAATAGACGCATTCTGGATCCTTCCAAGAGCTTAAGGCCTCGCCTATTTAAACCCTTTTCATTCACATCTTGTAACCAAGTAGTGTAGAAGTAGAGTAGGAGTAGTGTAGTGTTACTTTTCTGAGTAGTTTTTTAAGTTTTTAGCATATTTAGTCTTAAAATTCTTGTATTCCACTTCAAATATTGTACTCCATTTTCAATTAATGAAAGTATTTCAGCTTTAATTTTTCATATATCTCAAATTACTGTTTTATTAGTTCTTGATAAGGTGTTTGAAAAGCTTTACTCACATCCTACTCAGTTTTACTTTCAACTTTCTCTTTGGTCAAATTAAGTCAATGTTGCAGTTTATTGGTGATAAGGTTTTTGATGGCTGATATAAGCTTGGATTTGGGTTAATAGATGTTCAGGATGATTAATATTTGGTTTGGGGTAATGGTTAAATAATTTCAAGAGCATG